>JBBPUH010000257.1:0-15338 GCA_038094555.1 Boletus aff. phaeocephalus
TCAAAAGTTGAATGAAATCTCCTCCTCCAAATAGCATCGAGTGCAGCATTGTACTCAGGGATCTTGGGAATATCCCACCACCTGTTGTACTGTGCACTCCCAACCCAGTCCAACATACCTAATGCTCAAGTGAAATCAGATCTGAACATTAAGTTGTAATAGGAGGGTATCTCATTTGGGTCAAGTGCCCATTCAAGAGCTTTCCCTACCTCCTGTCTCATGAAAGCAGGGTAAAACCTCTGCTGCTCCATGGGAAGGTGCTCAAATCCCTCATGATGAAGGATATGAGGTTGGACAGAGTTGATTCTTTGCTCCTCATCTGCTGATGCAAAGCAGATTGGAATTCCATTCCCCTCCAAGACAGAAATTAGGGGCTCCCCTTCATATACAGTAAACTGAAAGACATTGTTTGTATCCCAGGAGTCTGGAAAGCCCAGATCATTCCTGGATACTCTAATGACGTGAGCTTGTCATCCTGTGTGCAGTCCATCGGGCATTGGAGCCCTCAGGTCTGCAAGTTGATAGGTTCCTTCCTCTGGATAGAGGGTGCGATCTACCATGTATTTTAGGAGCTGCTCCTCAGAGGTGAGGAGGCTCTTGTATGCAAAGATTATGGGGTCTGCATTGTAAGGCATTGTCTGGAGGATTAGGAATATGGTGAGCAGCCATCCCAACTTGAATCAGTGGATTTATGACTGGTCCCAGAGCTGCTGCCATCTCTGCTTCAGGAATTTGCCCTTTGGGCACCCTTACAGGCGGTGGCAACTGCATCCCATCTTCTCTAATTGGACGGTACAGAGGGGCAGGAGGATAAGCATCAATATGAGGAGCAAATCTTGGCTCATATCTTTGCTTGTAATTGGGAGGATCCACAAAGAAATTATGAAGTAAAAGATCATGATGACTTACTCCATATGCAGGTGGTCTTTGTTGATTTAGACTGGGGATGTCTCCAACAGATGTGACCTGATATGAGATAGTGTGGATTGCATTAGTGGTCCCAATTTGTACTCCAATGTTTTGAGAAGATTCAATAGAGAAATAACGACATATAATGATAAAGGTCTGGGCAGATATTACTAGAAGGATGTCTCATTGAACCACAGAATCCAAGTCTAGTATTCAAGCACCAAACTGAACAAGGATGGATATGCACCAAAATAAACCACTCAAACCCTCAGGAAAGTTGAACACTAGAAAGGGGAAAGGCATAACAATGATAGTTACAATCCCTTTCTATCAGGGCTCATAACCTAAAGAAATGGCAGTGGAACAAGCCAATGTTCTACAGCACCAGCACAGTCTGTGGGAACACTCACAGAGGGTACTTTCCAAAGGGTAGAGACTTTTGGGGTGGTATAGGACTGAGGGAAGAACTCGAAGAGAGAGTCTGATCTCAAAGGAGAGGTAGAACAGAGAATGGGTCTTAGTTCTATTGTCCTGTGATAAAATCTGAGAGAGGGCAGGAGTTGCCTGATACTCAGCCACTGCCTAAGATGGGCAGAAACGACTATTGTATTCACCTGAGAGAGGGCAGGAGTTGCCCGATACTATAGTACATTAGCTAGGTAGATAAACTAAGTAGAAAAGGGCTCACCTCAGCCGCTGCCTAAGATGGGCGGAAACGACTGAGGTGCTTGCAAATGGAACATCAATATATATATGCTATGGATGGAGGTATACTCGTATTATGTTACCTGTAATGTTGCCATAATGACCCTGAAGGAAGGTTATAGACTTTAAGGTAACAAGGTGCTTCCAATGCTTCCGATGCTTCCGGTGCTTCCGATGTTTCCGGAAGCGCGGGAATATTTCGGAAGTGGGTTCCGGTGCTTCCGAGCCCGGAAGGCATGGGAAAGTTCCGGAAGTGGTTCCGGAACTGTGGTCATTTGTCATCCTGGGATCAATGTCCTAGCTTATATACATGTACAAAGATATTTGTATCTATGGACAACCTCTCCATATAAAGTAAGAGTAAAAATAGTGTTTTGGAACACTAAGGAATACCATGAGAGAATGGATGTCAAGTGTCATCTAAAGTGTTCACATGTCATTCAGGAATGACATCTGACATGTGAACTCTCTCATGTCATCTAAATATGTTACTATTGACATGTCATCATCACATGACAAGAATCTAGATCCTTAGATAAGAAGATGATAAGATAATAGATTAGATCTTGATCATGTGATTCTCAACAAATTTAGCATGGTGATGTAAAGTGGAACTCATTTGGAGTCCGGTATAACCCTTTCTCAGATGATGAAGATGAAGATGGTCCTGCACCTTGGAAGGACAACACATATGATGTTTGGTTTCGCTGTCCTCGCCAGACCATCCACAACATGCTCGGTAACCCTAAACTTGTCGACCACATGCATTATCGACCCTTCTGTGAATATGATACCCAAACAAATGCATGGCACTACAAGGATTTTTTCTCTGGTGACTGGGTTTGGAAACAAGCTGTAAGTCCTTTTTTTGAGTCGGGTCTGGTTCTTACTGTTCTCCAGGACACTATTGCTTGTGACCACCCTAACTGTGCAGGGGCAGCATTTGTCCCCATCATTCTTGGTAGTGACAAGACCATGGTATCAGTCGCCACTGGCCAACATGACTATTACCCACTGTACCTCTTGATTGGCAACATTGACAACAGTGCATGACGAGCACATCACCTTGGAATGGCTTTGATAGGTTTTCTTGCCATTCCAAAGAGTATGTCATCCATTTTTTCTTCATAATTTACTCGTTAATCCACACTGAAATACTTAGTCACACAAACTGAGGCCAAGTCTCCTCAGTTTTGAAAATTTCGCTGCCAGCTCTTCCATGTCACACTATTGCATATCATGCAAGCTATGAAACCTTACATGACACATTGGGAAGTTGTTCACTGCAGTGACTACCACTACTGGTGTGTTGTGTATGGGTTAGGTTCCTACATTGCAGATTATGAGGAGCAGGTCTTATTAGCCTGTATCGTTCAGAGTTGGTGTGCAAGGTATATCCTCACCCCGAGATATTATTTTTTCATTAACCATGTGATGTTAGATATCTTGGCCACTGCAAAAGCCTTGGTGATGATGCTTTGTGGCAATCTCGAGAACATACTGACTTCCTTATCAATGAACTTGACTATGACATCCTCTGGCACGAGTTTGGGATAGTTGGCAATATTGTTATATGTCGGTCTTTTCACATCAAGTCACCCATCATGCTGATAGTCACCTGGGCACTAGCCCTTCACTAATGACTTTCCCTGGGCTGATATCTGTCGCCTTTTATCACCTGACATTTTACACCAACTTATCAAAGGGGCATTTAAGGACCATTTGGTCACCTGGGTCGAGAAATACTTGGTCCTCACTCATGGCTAAAAAAGAGTGGACAAGATTCTTGATGAAATTGATTGTTGGTAGGCTGTGATCTGTTTCTGAGTGTGGGCTGCTGATATGCTAATTCTATCAATAGCATTGCTGCAATGGCTTCTTTTGCTGGGCTGCAACGATTCCCCCAAGGTCAGCATTTCAAACAATGGACCAGGAATGATTCAAAAGCCCTCATGAAGGTAAGGATCATTGACAAAGTAGCCATATAGTACCTCACATATAAACAGGTTTATCTTGCTGCCATTGAGGGATATGTCCCTTGAGACATGCTGAGGACATTTCGAGCCTTTTTGGAGTTCTGTTACATTGTTTGCAGGGACATCATCTCCACCAATGAACTTGTACAATTAGAAGAGGCCCTTGACCATTTTCATTGCTTTCATGAGGTGTTCAAGAATGCTGCTGTTGTAAACTCACTCTTGCTTCCCCGACAGCATGCTCTTGCACATTACTTTGAACTAATCAAACTTTTCAGTGCCCTGAATGGGTTATGCTCCTCGATCACCAAATCCAAACACATCAAGGCTGTGAAAAAGCCCTACCGACAGTCGAGTCACCACCAAGCATTAGGCCAGATGCTTGTCATCAACCAACACCTTCACAAACTGATGGCTGCTCATGTCAACTTCCAACATCATGGTATGCTCTTTCTGTTACGCTTGGCCTGGGTAGGGATGAGCATAGCCTTGAGATATAGGTTCAAGGAAGGTTCAGAGTAAGCGCACACTCAATGGTAGTGCGGAGTCCAAGGAAGACACTCCACTCAGCAGTGGGAGCGACTGGTTCAAGGGTTCAAGGACAGGTCCAATGCCTGGGCTTAGAGCGAAGGGAGAATCAAGTAGATTCAGAGGAGACTCGAGGAGATCTAAGCTAAAGTACATCGGAGCGGTATCGAAGGTTTATATACCTTTGGGAGGATCGTAAGGACAGGCATAGAAGAGTAATGACTTAATAAGTATGGAATGTCATGGAAGGTGAAGGAAGTAACCGCTGATGAAGCAAGTGGAGTATGACAGAGAGTTGGTGAGTCAGCAGTGAAAGGAAACTAAGTTCAAGGAGCTAAGGTGAAACCATGCGAAGGAAAAGGAAAAGAATAAGTATGAATTGTAACATTACCCCTGTACTAGATTCAAGACATTGTCGAAGAACCTAATAGT
This sequence comes from Boletus aff. phaeocephalus, assembly GCA_038094555.1. Classification (NCBI taxonomy): domain Eukaryota; kingdom Fungi; phylum Basidiomycota; class Agaricomycetes; order Boletales; family Boletaceae; genus Boletus; species Boletus aff. phaeocephalus. Next base: position 4,551 of record JBBPUH010000257.1, read on the forward strand.
AATCGTAAAGAGAAGAGTAAGAGTAGCCCGGCGAACCTGTGATGTTCGAATAACCTTCTTCAGGGATGACATCGTCTCCAGGTGAAGGAGAGCGAGGACGAGGCGGAGGGACAGGAATAGGACGACGGCGATGAGACCCCGACGACTGGGAGGAGTGGGAAGAGCGGGACAAATTGGAGGATGAAGAACCTTGATGAGATCTGGTGGAATGATAAGAGGAGGATGAGAAAGACGATGGAATCAGGTGACAAGGAGGAGATGGAGCGTCAGATAGGCAGTTAGCCAAAGATCCTCCATTGCGGATGGGGCCAGAAGGAGCATTCGTGGTCCTGTTGCAAGTAGAAGGTCGTCTGGTGGCGAAGGGACAATCCCTCTGAGAATGGCCAGGGCGCCATTGCCTGCACTGGATGATGGGACATTGGTAGAGCAGACAGTGGATCCGAAAATGTCCAAGGCGATGGCATTGGTGGCAGGCGTCAGAGTAACGATGGTCAGAAGGACGGAGGGGTCCCTTGGTGAGGAGGTGTTGTCGTTCATGAAAATTCTCAGCTTGTTGGATGGCAACGAGTTCTGTAGGGGTCAAGAGTTCAGAGGACGTGGAGGGCGTCGAAGGGGAAGAGGGTCGTCGTGGGGTCAAGGCAGGATGGATAGTGGGCAGGATGGGGCGAGTGTTCTTGGCTGCTAGCTCGACGGTGTATCGATCGATATCAACTAGAAATTCTCCAAAGCCTAGCTGATACATAGTGGCATGGAGGTTCTCTAGGATAGAGGCCTGGACAGTAGCAACGTAGTTGTGATTGAGAGGAGCAGAATTGAGGGCAGTGAAGTCGTTCATGATGACAGAGAGATGCTGGGTTTGCAAATAGGCCCTGTACAGGGTGAAGAAGGGTGAGTCCATGTCCATATGGGCCTTGAATGGAATGGCAAGGCGAGAGTCCACCAGATAGTGGGATAAAGCGTGAACGTAGTTGGCAGGGGGTGGACCTTTGCAGAGGTTATTGGCAAGAGGAGGGATGTCGACTGCGATGACAGGGGGGAGAGCCGGGCGAGCTCCGAAGGTTTCTGGGGAGAGAGGATGAAAAACAACAGGGGCAGGTATGGAGACATGGGTAATGCCTGGAAGGCACATGGGGGTAATGTTTGAAAGATCATCGGGAAGAACGGAGACAGTCCATCCAGGGGAAGCCTGGGTGGACGAAGGGGAAGAAACAGGGATAGAAGATTCGGAAGAAATAGAGAGTTGTTCGATGGACATGATGGGAGGTTGTTTGAAGGTTACGAGGAAGGAAAAGCGGAGGGGTGAAGCCTTTTATATACAAGGAGGGTGGACTTTGCATGTTTGAGATTCCATTCTGGGATCCAGGAATCTTCTTCAGCGGAGTATCCTTTCCATCGGATCAAGAACATGTGGTGAGAGGGAGGTCCGCAGTGGCGAAGGATCTTTTCAATTTCATACTCTTCTTCTCCTTTGATTAGGTCAGGTGGTGGAGAAGGAAAGTTGGGGCCGTGCACGCTGTTTTCACAGTAGGGAGATAAGAGAGAAGCGTGGAACATGGGGTGAATTTTCCAAGTCTTTGGTAAGTGGAGTCGGTAAGTGAGGGGAGATAGGACTTCTGTGATGGTGAAGGGTCCTTCTCGTTTGGGATCGAACTTAGGAGTGGGAGAATGGTGTTTGAGGTTCTTAGCCTTGAGCCAAACCTTGTCTCCTTTGGCAAAGGGGACAAAGCCATGATTTCCATGAGCTTTCATGACTTGGCGAGCAAGTTTATGGGCAGCAAGGGCTTTGTCTCGTGCAGCGGTAAGCTCCTTGAGATGTTCTTCGATGGCAGGGAGGTCTGTGTCAGGGAGGACAGAAGGTAGGGCATGGGGTTCATAGCCCAACATGAGGTAGGATGGGGACTTTCCAGTGACAGAATGTGGGCGGTGATTGTGGGCGAATTTGGCATGTGTAATGTGTTCTGACCACGAGGTGGGGTTGTTCCCACAGTAGATCTAAAGATAGGTTTTGACTTCTTGGTTTACACGCTCAGTTTCTCCATCGGTCTGTGGGTGATATGCAGTGGATAGGGAAAGGTTATATCCGAGGATTTTCCCAAGTTCCTTTGTGAAGGTGGAAGTGAATTGGGGGCCATGGTCAGAGATGATTTTGTCACAGAGGCCGAAGCGTTTGTAAACCTTGTGGAAAAAGAGGGTGGCGATTCCAGCGGCGGAGACAGATTTCTTCATGGGGCAAAGAATCACCCCCTTAGTAAGCCCATGGTCTACCACAACCAGGAGAGAATCGAAGGAAGGGGACTGGGGGAGGTTGGTGATGAGGTCACAGGAGATTTGTTGGAAAGGGCGGGAGGTGGAGGATTTGATCGGCGCAGTGGAGGGGATGGTGGGGTGTGTGTTTGTCTTAGCCTGCTGGCAAGAGGAGCATCCTTCAATGTATTTTCTGACAAATTGGGCAAGACCTGGCCACCAGAATTCTGCTGTGACAAGTTGCCGAGTCTTTAGGTATCCGGGGTGACCAGCAGAAGCATGGTCATGACACCGAGTGACAATAGAACAGTGTAGGTTGTCATCTGGGGGAATGTAAACATGTCCTTGGTAGGTGAGGATGCTGTTGTCAAAGGCCCAGTCAGAGAGGCGAGAGCGGAAGGCTGGGGGAATCGACCCATCGAGGGCTTGCAATGCGTTCAAAACAAGGGGATCATCCTTGGAAGAGGACGAGACCTTTCAATGCAGAGCAGTGTCAACGATGCGGACAAAGAGGGAATTGGGGAGGAGGACAGTTCCTTCGTTATCTGGGTCTTCGGGGTGGAGGTCAGGTCGTCGAGAGAGGGCATCGGGACCAGCAAGGAGTTTCCCAGGGACATGCACCATTTTCAGGTCGAAGTCTGTGAGGTCAAGGAGCCAACGAGCTTGTCGTCAATTGAGGGTCTGGGCTTGGTGGAAGTATGTGAGGTTCTTGTGGTCAGTAAAGACATGGATGGGGAATGGGGAGCCATGGAGGTAATGTCTCCAAGACTTCAAGGCGCAGATGATGGCAAGGAGTTCTCGGTCGTAGATGTCGTAGTTGCATTCTGTGGGAGAGAACGAAATTGACAGGTAGGAACAGGGGTGCCAGTCACTGTTTGAGTCGGTTTGGAGAAGGATAGCACCTGAGGCATACTTTGAGGCGTCTGTGGCAATTGCAAAAGGTGCAGAAGGATCAGGGAGGTGGAGGACAGGTTTCGAGAGGAAGAGACGTTTCAGTGAGTCAAAAGACTTTTGGCAAGCATCGGTCCAATTCCATCCAGAGGATTTCTTTGTGAGATCAATGAGGGGGTGGGCAACGGTGGAATAGTCAGGAATGAAGCGTCTATAGAAATTGGCGAAGCTCAAGAATGATCGGACTTCTTTGACCTTGGTAGGAGTCGGCCACTTGGCGATCCCATCAAGTTTGATGGGGTCCATGGCAAGTTGTCTGGGTTTGACAATCATTCCGAGGTATTCTACCTCTTTGGCAGCAAAGGTGCACTTCTCAAGCTTCAGGTGAAGGTTGAGTTCCTGCATTCTTTGGAGAACATGCTTGGTACGCTCAGTGTGGGTCTTTTTGTCAGGGGAGAAGATTAAGAGGTCATCCATGTAGATGATGAGCCATCCTTCAGCTATCATGTCTCTGAAGGAGTCATTCATGAATCTTTGGAAAGTGGCAGGTGAGTTGGTGAGGCTGAAGAACATGACCAGTAGTTCAAAAAGTCCTTTGTGGGTGATAAATGCTGCTTTCCATTGGTGACCGTCTTTTATCCTGACATTGTTATATCCCCATCGGACATCAAACTTAGTGAAGACCTTGGCGTCCTTGAGTTTATCGACGAGATCGGAGATCAGAGGAAGGGGGTAGGCATCATGGATGGTGTGTTCGTTGAGGTATCGATAGTCTTGACAAGGTCGTAGCTTTCCATCCTTTTTGTTTACAAAGAAGAATGGGGCGGCTTGGGGAGAGTTAGAGGGGCGAATCTTTCCAGCTCGTAGGTTTTCTTCAAGGAAGGCCTTGGTGGCTTTCTGTTTGTCAGGGGAGAGAGGATAGACTTTGCCAACCTTTGGGGTAAAAGACTCGTCAAGATTTATTTCGTGGTCGTAGGGGTGAGATGGGGGAAGGTGTTCAGAGGTTTCCTTGGAGAATACGGAGGAGAACTGTTCATATTCAGAGGGAAGAGTGACCTTTGGTTTGGCTCTTTCTGCTGCCATGGCGAGTTCGGTGGCGTTGGTGAGTTTAGCGATGATGGGAGAGCCTTTGGGGATAAAGCGGGATCCACATCGGATGATGCGGTTGATGGTGTGAGCCTCCTTGGCTCATTGACAGAATTGCGATTCCATTTCGTAGTGTAGGTATTCATAGAGTCGGGAGTCATGGATGGTGTGGACATTGACATGTTTGGGGGGACAAGCAGATGGTGTCCATCGTTTCAGATGGGAGTTGTGGTGAAGTTGGTCGGTAGTGTGGAGTTGGTAGAGTTCGGAGGATTGGTCAGTGGATTCGGGAATGTTGATAGTCTGTTGGGTCCAATCAATGGTGGGGTTGGTTTGTTTCAACCAGGGGAGTCCCAGGATGACGTTCTCGTTTCCGCAGTTCATGACATAGAATAGGATTTTGTGGGCAATGCCTTCAATATTGATGAACAGGGTAGAGGTGAAGTGGATTGAGCCGTTCTTGTTGGTTGATTGGTCAACATTTCGGACGGTGATGGGTTCAGCGAGTTTCTGGGTAGGAAGTCGATGTTTTCTGACGAATTGCCAGTCAATGCAGGACATGTCTACTCTGCTATCGACAAGAGCGCAAGCATCGACGACTTTCATGGTCTGCGAGGGTTCGATAAGCTGAATGGGGAGTTTCATTGCTTTTGAAGAGGATGATACAATTACAGGAGCACACGTAAAAGAAGGGGAGACTTGTGTTGAACGAGTTCCCCGGTTTAAAAATCCCATTGGAAAGAAACCTTCCTAACGGTTTCTTCTTCGTCATCGCTATCCTCAAGCTCAATGAGTTTGGGGACTTCTTTGTCTTTCTTGGCTACCTTCTGGACCTTTCGATCCTTCGGGTTCTTGGGTGTAGGGGTGGAGGAGGAGGCGAAGTTGGGGCATTCCCCACTGAGGTGACTGTTTCGTTGGCAATGGAAGCAAAGTCCCTTTTCAATACAACATTTTCATTCAGCAGGGGTAAGTTTAGATACTCTTACAGCATCTACGTCCATAGTGTTGGGGTCTCTGGCAGGGGTGGGGGTGGGAGTGGTGTAAGATTGGTGTGTGACCCAGGAGGTCTTCCCAGCATGAAGCCTTGCGGTTTCCTGGGCCTGCACAAATCGGGAATCGAAGAGTGTGGCCTTCTCATACCAATCCTTGATTTTCGTGGGAACAGAGTCAAGGCGATAGATGTTTCTCATGATGGGTTCTGCCAACCCAATGAAGTAGTAGCTGATGAGGACATTCTCATTGGTGATGCCTGAAAGGGCGACATTGCTTTGGAAATCTGCAGTGTATTCGGCAAGGTTGGGGACATAGGATTTCTTGGAGGAGTTGTACTCCATCCAGGTGGTGGAAAGCCAGGAGATGGCGTTGGCAAGGGTGTACTGATGGGTGAAAGTCTTCTGGAAGGCGTCGCAGAAGTCCTCGAAGGCTCCAAAAGTGATGGCAGTGGTGGAGATAGCCTTCTGCTGGAAGGTGTTGGCCCAAGTTAGAGCCGATCCGAGGGTCATGTATGACAGCACATAGGCTATCTCCTTGGCGTCTGTGTTGTAAACTTGGTCGTTAACGGCGAGGTAAAATTGCACGCTGTTCAACCATTGAACAGCTTTGGTGGGGGAGCCATCATAGTTCTCAGGGGTTCCAAGGCGGAGTTGTGGCCATGGGAGTTGAGGTTGGGTTCGGTGGGAGAGAGGAGCGGTGTACTGGGATGCCGGAGATAGGAGGGGGTCCGAAGATCTGTCCTGTCAAGGCAATGGGGGTGGGAGAGGGCGGAGTGGGGGCTCTGGGAATATTCAGGGTGGAGGAAAGGCGGTGGGAGAGTTCAAGGGTGTCGTCCTCCTTATCGGGAAGGATGATATTGAGATCTTGGGGTTCAGGGGGTTCTTCCCTTTCATCAGAGGAAGAGTCGATGGGTTCATTCCTTCTGGGAGAGAGTCCCCAGAGAGAGGGAGGGATACAAGTTCGTTGGGATATGGTGGGGCAGAACTACGGCGATGGTAGCCACAAAGAAAGCTTAGATCTTTTGTTATGCTTGGCCTGGGTAGGGACGAGCATAGCCTCAAGATATAGGTTCAAGGAAGGTTCAGAGTAAGCGCACACTCAATGGTAGTGTGGAGTCCAAGGAAGACACTCCACTCAGCAGTGGGAGCGACTGGTTCAAGGGTTCAAGGACAGGTCCAATGCCTGGGCTTAGAGTGAAGGAAGAATCAAGTAGATTCAGAGGAGACTTGAGGAGATCTAAGCTAAAGTACATCAGAGCGGTATTGAAGGTTTATATACCTTTGGGAGGATCGTAAGGGCAGGCATAGAAGAGTAATGACTTAATAAGTATGGAATGTCATGGAAGGTGAAGGAAGTAACCGCTGATGAAGCAAGTGGAGTATGACAGAGAGTTGGTGAGTCAGCAGTGAAAGGAAACTAAGTCCAAGGAGCTAAGGTGAAACCATGCAAAGGAAAAGGAAAAGAATAAGTATGAATCGTAACACTTTCCATGTGCAGGCACATCAAACCTCATCAGTATCCTAGGTATGTACCATTTATAGTACTAGTGGATGATTATATCACTTATCAATGTGGTCTCATCAGCTCAATACAACGAGGTTCAAAGCCTGTTGAACTAGCAGCTCGCAGCTGACCCAGCCAACCTCAAGATAACTGATGAGGAGGAAAGTGCAAGTTGACTTGAAGATTCAAATAATTCTAAGACTGTCAATGGCGATCATGTTGATGTGTTTGTTCTGCTTGCAAAGACACCCTGTGTGTTGATTTTTTTTGGATATATTTTTTTCTTTCTAATTTCATTGCAGAACGTCATCAAGCCAAGACCATACCATTACTAGCTGAGGAGCTTGGTATCCGCCATCTCCCCCAGCTCATCCATGCATTCCTCCACAGTAAAATCCATATTGACAATGACCAACCATGCCACACATGCCCTTTCTATGTGGGGAAAATATCAGTATTCAACTCAGCATCATCAACATTCCATGTACCAAGTGACCTGTTGGGTACAGGTGGAATGTGCCAGGAATTTATACGTGCTTGTCCAGATTGGTGGCATGAAGGATTCCACCAGGACTGCATATTCATAGTCACCAACCCAGACCTCCCTGGCTTCAAAGAAATGGATGTGGCACGTGTATTATGTTTTTTTTTTCATTCTCTTTTCAAGGAGCTCTCTATCCATGTGCAATTATATGGTGGTTTGACTGTGTTGGCAATGCACCCAATGGTGATACAGGCATGTGGATTGTCAGGCCTGCTGTTACCAATGCAAGACGACCAAAAATTGCTGTTATCCATATTGACTTAATATTTCGTGCTGCTCACCTCATTCCCATGTATGCCTCATCACCCCACATTCCCTCCAAAGGTATTCATCCACACACATCATATGACTGCTTCCACCTTTTCTATGTCAATAAGTATGCTGACCACCATGCATTCGCAACAGCATTCTGAAAACTCTACCTCTGGAACCCTTTCCCCTGCCGCCATATCTGCCTCTGCATCTGCCCTCATCATCCTATCTACTACATCGAGGCTATGAAATTTCCAACCATTCATGAACTGTCGCATGGTGATCATATCATACAAATGATGTTTGTGGACCTACCTATACTGCCACATGCTAAGTCACTGACTTGATGGAATCACCACAGTGATCACACCATACAAATGACATTTGTGGGCCTGCCTATACCACATTCCAACTGAAGAAATGGCAAGTGGAACAAGCCAATGTTCTACAGCACCAGCACAGTCTGTGGAAACACTCACAGAAGGTACTTTCCAGAGGGTAGAGACTTTGGGGTGGTATAGGACTGAGGGAAGAGCTCGGAGAGAGAGTCTGATCTCAGAGGAGAGGTAGAACAGAGAATGGGTCTTAGTTCTACAGTCCTGAGATCAATGTTCCAGCTTATATACATGTACAGAGATATTTGTATCTATGGACAACCTCTCCATATAAAGTAAGAGTAAAAATAGTGTTTTGGAACACTAAGGAATACCATGAGAGAATAGATGTCAAGTGTCATCTAAAGTGTTCATATGTCATTTAGAAATGACATCTGACATGTGAACTCTCTCATGTCAGCTAAATATGTTACCATTGACATGTCATCATCACATGACAAGAATCTAGATCCTTAGATAAGAAGATGATAAGATAATAGATTAGATTTTGATCATGTGATTCTCAACACTCCTCCTCATGGAGATGGTTGGAATGTCAGGAGCTTAATTCCTGATCTAAGTGATTCAAATTGATCTGCTGAAAGATTCTTGGTGAAGATATCAGCAAGTTGTTCCTGAGTTGGAACATAGAAAAGTTCAATCTTTTGTTGCTCTTTAACACATTCCTGAATATAATGATGTTGGACATCAATGTGTTTAGTGCGATGTTCCTGAGCAAGATTGCTGGCAAGAAATATTGCACCTTGATTATCTATAAACATTGGAATCCTGGGAAGGGAGAATTCAAGTTCAAGGAACAATGATTTCACCTAGGATAACTGCCTGGCAATGTCAGACATTGCCATGTACTCTACTTCAGTATTGGAAAGAGCAGTTGTCTTTTGTTTTTTTAACACCCAAGATACTGGTCCATTTGCGAGGAATATGATAGATCCAGTAGTAGATCTTCGAGTCTCAAGATCAGTTGCCCAATCAGCATCTGAGAACACCAATAGTCCAGAGGACTTTGATCCATTAAAAACCAGTGCAAGATTCTTGGTCAAAGCCAAGTATCTGACAATATAGAGAGCATGGTTTAAATGATCTTCAGATGGATTGGCTGAAAATTGTGACATCTTGATGACAGCAAAGGCTAGACCTGGTCTTGTTCCAAGCATTATGTAAAGCAGAGATCCGATTACAGATTGATAGTGAGATCACAGATCATGAGTTGATTCATTAGATGCTATCTGAGGGTTATACCCTACAGGTAAAGGGTTGTGAGCAGGCTTCGCATTCTCCATTTGGAACCTCTTGACAACCTTATCAGCATAAGATATTTGATCAAGGGTTAGAATCTGGTTTTTGCGATCATGAGTGATGCACATCCCAAGGTATTCAGTAGCAGGTCCAAGATCTTGACATTCCCATATTTTCATAAAGGCTTTCTTTTTAGCCTTGAGGAGTTTGGGATTAGATCCCATGAATAGTGTGCCATCAACATAGATGATGGCAATGATAACATCCTCTCCTATAAAAAGAAAATAGACACCAGGATCTGATTTAGATCTGGTGAACCCTAATCTAATAAAGATTTATGAAGTTCCTTATTCCACTGTAAGGATGCTTGCTTTAGGCCATATATGGCCCTTAATAATCAACAAACTTTATGTTCCTGACCTTTCTCAAGATAACCTTCTGGTTGTTCTAAATAGATCTCCTCCTCAAGTTTACCATAGAGGAAGGCTGTTTTGACATTGAGTGCCTCAATGTCCCAGTCCTTCATGGCTGCGAGAGATAGGAGTAGTTGCACAGTTTCAAACCTAGCAACTGGTGAAAAGGTATCTTCAAAATCAATGCCATAGATCTGAGTAAATCCTTTGGCAACAAAGTGAGCCTTCTTTTGGCCATTACTTTTGACAACAAATACCCATCGACCTTTAATGGGTTTTTGACCTTTGGGAAGATCAACAAGTTCCCAAACATTCCTTTCCCTTAATGAATTTATTTCCTCATTAGTGGCATTTCACCATTGAGCTTGTTTGTCACTCAAAAGCTTTGCTATGTCCTTGTAATGCTTAGGGACAATAGCTGTGGTGTACAGTGCACCATATGGGCGTCCTGGACGCCCGTGTGTGTGCAGTGAAGCCACATCACGTGAGTTTAACTTGTGTGTGTGAGACGGGCATCCTGGATGCCTATTTGAGTGTTGTGGGACTGTGTCATGTGAGTTTGACTCTGCTGTGTCAAATGGGCGTCCAGGACGCCCATCCAAGTGTAGTGGTACCACATCACATGATTTTGAAGCCTGTGTGTGCAGTGGGCATCCCGGATGCCCATATCCAAGCTCAAAATTTTCAAAAAACTGTTTTGATGAGTTAGTACTTGTAATTGGTGCTGTGATAAATTCTTCATCATCCTTAGAGTTCTCCTCCTGTATAGGCACTGGAGGATCCTCTACTTGAGTCAGTAAAGTGTTTGGATCAATTTTACCTTTATCCTTATCAAGTGTCCCTTTATGACAAGTTGCTTTCTCAATCTCTATTGGAGACTTGTTTCCATAAATGGAGTCAGGTCTAATGACAGGTTGTTGTTTCCTAGTAGGTCTTTGTAAAGCAAAGTCATCAGGATTGGATGGAAGGATTTGTCTTCTAGGAGGTGCAACTTTTGCTGGTTGTCTCATAGGATCCAAAGGATTATTCCTTTGTCATTCCAGAGGTGGCTGGTACTCTGGGGTCAGTGCCCTTTAAGGCTGTTGGGAGTCTTGATCATTAGGATGATCAAGTGATTCTTGTTGAGTATTAGGAGGTGGTAGAAGATCATCATCTTCATCTGAAGTATCTTCATGATCGTGTTGTGATATATTGTTTTGAATAGGTTGTTTGTCTATTAGTCTATCTT
>JBBPUH010000258.1:0-15311 GCA_038094555.1 Boletus aff. phaeocephalus
TCATGGCAACACTCATCTCTCTGTATGATATCAGTGTCACCGTCAGTACCGTCGTAGCTGCAAGTAATTCCATATTCATCTTTTGGGTGATCATCTTATTCCAATAATAGCCACACATACCGGATGTGTTTCTAGTCCTGTTCCCACATAGTGGGGATTGCCTTTTGTTCTGGTGTGGCTTTTCGTGGGTACTTTCATCAAGTGTGGTATATCTTACGGTAAGCATACAGCCAATCATTCTCCTTAGTATCATATCGTTGCACGCTGCGTTACCGATACACACTGTCGGGCGTCCCGATGACACGATGGGCAGTGGGTCATATTAGAAGCTATCCGTGTCAAGATCAATACACCCAGAGCAGGTGTCAATACTTTCCTAGTCTCTTTCCACGAATCGTACTTCACTTGTGTTGGACGGCGACTATTAATTTAATGTATTCACGTTGCCAGACACGACAGAATAGGAAGACATCTTTGGGAACGGAGATGACAATGCTGCCGCTCAAAGGCCATCAGCCTGACAGCCACCAATAACATCGAAATTTGATTCGGCATTATCGCCGATTCCGGCAGACAAGGGAAAGGATGCCCTTGATGCTCTTTTGGCGAGTCTAACGCCCTTGCCGCAGATATCCGTCCCACTGAAACCAACGGTTGGGACACCTAAGGGATGGCGAAGTTGCAACAGGGGACAGGGAAAAGCCTGTACTCGGTCGTCCCGACGTTGCAAGTCCCACTGGGAACAGCAAGACGCATAGCTTGGGTGGCAGTGCAAGGTGGCGATAAACGGCTAGGAGGATACCAGGAAATCCTCCCTCGAGCTCTTGCTTTATTCGTAGACGTGTGGACGGAGCGGGGTGATGACGCAGGAATTTTATTTGTCAAAGGATGCCAAGGTGAAGATCTTTGAATGAAACCACATAAGAAACGAAATGAACTGTACTGTCTAGATCGTGTCTCGTCTCAGCTCAAGGTCCACGTACATCGTGTGGACACCCTCATACACTGATGATATCGATGCGTTTATCAATTACCTCATTCCCCTTGACGCTCACACACTGACTGTCAAATCACTATCCTGACGGTATAGGATGCTGAGTGACCCCCAAACCTGCTGTCGTCAGTGTCGCGTGGTCGTTGAGCGCGAAAACATGCCAAGGTAACCGCAGAGAGGTTCAAGATCAATGAATGTAGTGCGTGACCACCACGATGTGCATACTCCATACACTTCATCCCTCGTGCACTGATCACATTCGTGTCCTTCAGCGCCCTTGGTCCATGCTTCCAAAGCATTTGATCCGCATTTTATTAGTCCCAGAGAATAGGTAACATCCATATATATATGTCTTCTGAGGGGGATAAAAGTGTGGGTAGTATCGATGGATCACTCTGTATATGAACGCCTTGTTCTACCCTCATGCGATTCGCGGCTCACTACATAAGATTTCTGGCTCAACACTCAGACTGAGTATGTGTCCGAGGGCAGCTTGTTGGCGACCGGGCATGCGCATCAGCGCAGGAATAACAGATCTTTTCCTGATGGTCGTTGACTGCCATTACGGTCTGAGTCGTACCACGTACGACATCTTGGGTTATGGATGTCGTCTTTGGCAGGATGTCACACAAAGTCAAGGTTAGAAAGGCTGACAACGTAAACTAGCAGGTGGAGGTCATAGATAGTGCGGCATGAGAAATACACGTTCGATATACATCGTTAGAGTACGTCCAGTACCTGTATGCGGTCTATCAACTCGTCCAGCATGTTGTCCTGTACCTGAACAGTGACGAGACTCTCTGAGGCAACCCTCCGGTACTCTGCCACACCCCGACCCGTCCGTGCCAGTAATAGCGCACCAAACGGTTGTTTCAGACGAGCGATGACCCGGAGGGCTGCAGTTTGCTTATCCGTCGGTGGTGGGGGCAAAGGCAGCTCACTTGCAGACGAAGAATCATCTGACTCATCTGAACCCTCGGGTATTTTTTCTTCCACAGGCCACCCGCCGAGGAGGAAGCCAATCCATGGGTGGACAAGAGTGAGAGAATCCAATTGAAAGAGATCTTCTGCAGTTCTAATCTCTACGTTCACAAGGCCGGTTGTCCGTGAACTGAACACTCGTTCCGAGCCGGTCCGAGAAACCGATAAGGGCTCGAGTTCGAAAGTAAGACACGAAAGCCTCAAACGTCTGCCTACAAAGGATGGTGCAGGAAGCTCTTGCAGCAAGTCATAGAAATGCAGGACCAGGTCGAGATTGAGAGAAGAAGCTTTCAACATCGCAATGATGGTCTCCATTTCAGCATTCGTCATGGGTGATGGTATGTGTGAGGTCAGCAACCGACTGAATACGCGGATGCGACCTGGAAGACAGCTGTTGAATCCTCCAGACCGTCCGGTCCACGCAAGAATGGTAGCGTCTCCAGAACTCGAGAGTATCTGTGCTAACAGTCGCCCAAGCGCTTGGTCTCCGTCACCATACGCGACTGGCAAGGATACAGCGAAGATTCCAAGTAGTGAGTATGCCTCATCCTCGACGAGAGTCGTCTCTCGTCTCGAAACAAGGGACAGCTTCATCCGAATGTTGTCTAATCCAGGTTTCAGGGTTCGCAAGACTCGTGTCGAGATGCCAGTTGCCTCCTCCATCTCCGATAAGATCGCGCGTGACTCCTTGTGATTCGAGGTGTCGATATTTCGGTAGAGTGTCCAATCCTCGTTGTAAAACCGAATGACCTTTGATGCATGGTACTGCTGGAATGTCCAAGCAGAAGTATTCCATATACTCTTGATGAGATCACCATGCCGCGAGGGAGAGTGAACGTCACAAAGTAAAACGAGAGTCAAAGCAGAACTTTGGTACCATCTGAACATCGTGACCAACGCTTCTTGGAGCACAGTGTCATCCTTCCTGTTGATACAACAGGTATTGGTCCAAGCCCAATGAAAACCGGCATTCCGTACAGTCTTGCAAAACATTTTAAGCCTGTCGTTGGCTTGGGAATCCTCGAGATCGTAGATCATGATGCAAGCGACTTTCTCGAACATAGGCTCATCATCCTGCCATGCATGCGACAGCATGGCATAACGGTAGTACTGCTTGACGTCATATTCGATGCGAGTATGGTCAATGATGGTCGTCATGGAAGAAAGTAGCTTGCTAAAGACCGGCTGGGATTCAAATGAGGCAGCTTGTTCTGATTTGTCGAGTAATCGACCCGAGGCGGTGTGAATGAGCATCGGCGGGGAATCACGAATGGTGTCCTGAACAGCACGTCGGATGGCCACTCTTGCATCTGCTGGATTTATGTAATGGCGATAGAGGTCTAGCTGAGAATGTTAGTATATGAACGTTGTACCATGTTAACGCCGTTACCGCGAATACGGGGGTTAGATGATTGCGACATCATTGATAGCATCATCTCAAATGCATTCAGTGCATTGACATAGTCTCCCCCCATATGTAATGCTGCGTATTTCCTCTCGTAACCCCATGGGGACAGTGGATTAAGTTCAACGACCTGACATTGATCTATCAGTCAATACCAACCGGATGACATAGAGGAACACGCCTTGTTCGCATCATCTAACGCCAACTTCCACAAGCCATCCGCTACGAATACCTTACTTCGCTTGATCAAGACTCGTACGAGGGATATGATGGCAGCTGTATGATTACGCTGGCAATGAGCGATCGAAATCGTGTTCGTCAGTGGTGTGAGAGTATCTGCAAGAGTGTCCTCGAACGCAGCGTTGGAAAAATGGATACATGGTGCCTGAGAAAGTATGTATCAATTTCGGTGTTTAACGAGAACCAAAATAAGGCAGATCAAGCAAAACCATGATTTAATCCAACACTCACAGCAGAGTAATCTGAAATCAAACCGTCTCTGAGACATTGGATAACTACTTCTCCATCCAATCCACCAATTGCAAAAAGCTGGTCGTCCGGAGAGAATGCAATGGAAGACATTTCCAGAGGGCGTTCTATGAGACCCAACTTTGTGTGTGTCGAGGCGTCCCAAAACGTGGCGGTATGATTTGCACAGTATGCAATGAACTCCTGATGCCGGGGTATGACAATGCGCGAGTGTCCACTATAGGGAACTGTCCACTCTGCGACTCCCGAGCCGGTATACCCTCTCAATTCCTTGATTTTGTCGCCAAATATCACCAAAAGGTTGCGGCCAAGCCAACGGAAACGGGAGGAGGTTGTTCGCACCGGGATCTCGGCAAGTAAACGACCGTCGTGCTTGTCATATACTCGAATGGAATTTTCAGTAGCAACTGGGACGGCACCACCCCGTGGCCGTGACCGAGTGGGTGTCTGCTCTGCTCCATGGTCCCATGTTTGTAGTTGTTGACCGCTTGCGATGTCCCAAATAGTGGCTGTGCGGTTGTGCGATGCTAAGAATCGTGTCCGACCAACGGAATCCTGCCAGAAACTGAGGCCGTTGATGGCAAGGGGTTCCTTGTGTTCAAAGACTCGTTCGTATGTCTTGGCATCCCATGCCAACACGTCTCCTTTTGCAGTCCCCGTTGCGATCCACTTGCCATTTTCTGACACAGTGAGAGATGTAACGCCCGCTGCTTCCAGGGATGCCACTTGTTGGCCGTCTGCCACTCGCCGGACTTGAATCGCTTTGAGCTTGCCACCGCCTACAAGATACTTGTCATTGCCTGCAAATCTCAACACTGTCCGGCTGCCGATGTCTGATTCTGCAGATGGTAATAGTTTAGGCCCTGCAACGATAAGCAGCTCCAGTTCAAATTCTCCGTGACACACCAGACATCGCCGATGACAAGACTCGTAACACAGCTACGACTGTTGGAGAGCGGTTGTAAAGGTTGTTCAACGAGCTGTGGTATAATGACGCTTTAAAGAACCTGGCATGGCATGGTACCACTCACAGGTGCCGAATTTCCACGGTGCAATCAGAAATCATTGATTGGCGCCCGTTTGGTATGTGACACGGCCCCTTTGATGTATTGCGACTAAAATCCTTCGAATTGAAGTTGACTCGTTGATATGCCGCAGGAACAGACATCGGACCCAATGCAGACGACTAGGCTCATCTGATTCGTGGGACGGAACATGATAGGGCCAACGCACAGGCAACGCACACATGCTTCGTTGGAGATGATCCAGCTAGTCAAATTTAGGGGTCACCTTTGTGCACTGATCACATATTCATATTTCTCGGCGCCATCAGTCCATGCCTCCAAAGCATTTGATCAGGCCCTGACAATGATATGCCTACACATATGTCCTCCGAGGTTGACAGGGCCGACGAAAGTGCGGACATCATCGACGGATCACTGGCACCTGCATATGAAAGCCCTGTTCTACTCTTCCGTGATTCATGGCTCACTACATAAATGTTCTAGCTCAACACTCAGATCTAAGCATATGTTCGAGAACTCGCCGGCGATCGAACATGCGCATCGGCGCAAGAGTGTTTTACCCGGTGGACAGACGCAGCTCTTTTCCAAATAGTCGTCAGGCTGCCATTATGGTCAGAGGGTCTGAATCATACTGTGTACGAATGTGTGGATGTCTTCTTGAACGGACTGAAGTCAAGGTTAGAAAGGTTGACGACGTAAACCAGTAGCAGGAAGTCGTAGTATGAGTTAAATATCCGATATACACCATTAGAGTATGTCCAGTATCTGTATGCGGTCTATCAAGTCGTCCAACGCGTCGTCCTGTACCTGGGCAGTGATAAGACTCTCCGAGGCAACCCTCCGGTACTCTGCAACACCTCGACCTGCCCGCGCCAGTAACAATCCACCAAACGGTTGTTTCAGACGAGTGAAGAGCCGGAGGGCTGTTGTATGCTCATCCGGAGGTGGGGGTGTAGCTGGCCTGCTCACAGATGAAGAGTCGTCTGAGTCATGATCCGACCCTTCCTCAGGTATCGTCTCTTCCACACCCCAACGGCCGAGGAGAAAGTCGATCCATGGGTGGACAAGAGTCAGAGAATCCAATTGAGAGAGATCTTCCGTGGTCCTAATCTCTACATTCCCGAGTCCGGTCGCCTGTGAACTGAACACTTGTTCCGAGCCAGTCTGGGAAACTGACAGGGGCTTGAAGTCGAAAGTAAGACACGGGAGCCTCATCCGTCCGCCAAAATAAGATGGTGCAGGAAGCTCTTGGAGCCGATCATACAAATTGACGACCAAGTCGAGATTGAGAGAAGAGGCTTCCAACGCAGCAGTCATGGCCGCCATTTCAGCATCTGTCATAGATGATGGAATATGTGAAGTCGGTGACTGGGTATATACGCAGATGCGACCGGGAATGCAGCTATTGAAACTCCCGGGTTCCCCAGTCCATGCAAGAATGCTCGCGTCTCCAGAATTCGAGAGTATCTGTGCCAACAGTTGCCCCAGTGCTCGGTCTCCGTTACCATACACAACCGGCATGACTGTGGCAAATATCCCAAGTAGTGAGTATGCCTCATCCTCGACGTGAGTCACCTTTCGTCTCGAAACGAGAGACAGTTTCTTCCGAATATTGTCTAACCCAGGCTGAAGTGCTTCCAGGGCCGCTGTCGAGATCCCTATCGCCTCCTCCATCTCCGACAGAATCTCAGGTGACTCCTTGTGATTTAGCTCGTCGATGTCCCTGTAGAGTGTCCAGTCCTCATTGTAGAACCGAACGACCCCCGATGCATGGTATTGATGGAATGTCCACGCAGAAGTGTTCCATACACTCTTGATGAGATCACCATGCAGCGAGGGAGAGTGAACATCGCAGAGTAAAACGAGAGTCAGAGCGGAACCCTGATACCATCTGAACATGGCGATCAGTGCTTCTTGGAGCACGGATTCGTCCTTCCTATTGATACAACAGGTATCGCTCCAGGCCCAATGATACCCAGCATCCCGTACAGTCTTGCAGAACACTTTAAGCTTGTCGTTGGCTGGGGAATCCTCGAGATCGTAGATCATGATACGAATGACTCTCTCGAACAGAGGCTCATCATCCTGCCACGTATGCGACAGCATGGCGTAACGGTAGTACTGCTTGACGTTATATTCGATGCGAGTATGGTCAATGGTGGCCGTCATGGAAGAAAGCAGCTTCTTGAAGACCGGCTGGGATTCAAATGAGGCAACTTGTTCTGATTTGTCGAGTAGTCGACCAGAGGCGGTGTGAATGAACATCGGAGGAGAGTCACGGATGGTGTCCTGAATAGCACGTCGGATGGCTGCTCTTGTGTCTGCTGGATTTATGTAGTGGCGACGGAGGTCTAGCAGAGAGTGTTATCATATGAACGTTGTACCATGTTAACGCCCTTACCGCGAATACAGGGGTTAGATGATTGCGACATCGTCGATAGCATCATCTCAAATGCATTCAGTGCATTATCATAGTCTCCTCCCATGTGTAATGCTGCGTATCTCCTCTCGTAACCCCATGGGGACAGTGGATCGAGCTCGACGACCTGACATTGATCTATCAGCCAATACCAACCCGGATGACATAGAGGGACACACCTTGTTCGCATCATCTAATGCCAACTTCCACAAGCCATCCGCTATGTACACCTTACTTCGCTTGATCAAGACTCGTATGAGGGATATGAAAGCGGATGTGTGATTGTGCCGGTAGCCAGTAGTTGAAATCGTGTCTGTTGGCAGTGCGTGGATATCTACAAGGGTGTCCTCGAACATAGCGTCGGTAAAGTGGATACACGATGCCTGAGAGTGAATGCATCAATTCTGGTGTTTAACGAGGTCCAAGGCAAGGCCAATTAATAGTTTAATCCAACACTTACAGCAGAGTAATAACCATCTCTGATGTATTGGATGACGACTTCTCCGTCTAGTCCAGCAATCGCGAAAAGCCGGTCATCCGGGGAGAATGCGATGGAAGATATTTCCAGAGGGCGTTCTATGAGACCAGACTTTGTGTGTGTTGAGGCGTCCCAAAACTTGACGGTACGATGCACACAGTATGCGATGAATTCGTCATCCCCAAAAGTGGCAATGCGCGAGTGCTCGCTATAGGGAACCGTCCACTCTGCGACTGTTGCACCAGTGAACCCTTTGAATACCTTAATTTTGTCGCCGGATATCACTGCAAGGTTGTTCCCAAGCCAGCAGGAACGGGAGAAGGTTGCTCGCACGGGAACCTCATAAAGCAAACTACCATCATCGTAGTCGTATACCCGAGTGGAATTCTCGGTGGTTGCTGGGACAACATAACCCTCTGGCCACAAGTGAGTGGGCGTCCGCTTCACCTGGAGATCGAATGTTTGTTGTTGACCGCTTGCGGTGTCCCAAACGGTGGCTGTGTAGACGTGTGACGAAAGGAACTTAGTCGAGTCCGCCCAGAATCCGACATAGTTGATGGCGAGAGGTTCCTTTTGTTCAAAGACTTGTTCGTATGTCTTGGCATCCCACCTGAGCACGTCTCCATTGGCTGTCCCCGCTGCGATCCACTTGCCATCTTCTGATGTAGTGAGACATGTAACACCCTCCGCTTCCAAGGATGCCACCTGCTGGCCATCTCCCACTCGCCGAACTTGAATCGCCTTGAGCTTGCCACCGCCTACAACATATTTTTCATTTCCTGCAAATCTCAACATCATCCGGGTACTGGGGTCTGGTTCTGCAGGCAGTGATGGTTCTGGTACAATGGTAAGTATTATTGCAGCTCCAGTTTAGATTCACCATGACACACCAGGCATTGTCGACGATGAGGCCATGAGCACAAACAAGAGCGAGAGAGGTGAGGATTGTTGGACAAGTCGCAGTACAATGATACTTATGAACTTGGCACGCGTCACCGCTCGCAAGGCCCAAATTTCCACGATGCACAGAGGCCTCTGATTAGCGCCCATCTGGTGTTCATTCCAGTGGTCTTCACGCAGCCTCTTCGACACATCGTGACTAAAACCCATTCGAATTGTAATCGTTCTCGGATGGCAGAATAGCCTGGTGTAGATTGAATCGACTCAACCAGTATCACTAGAAGTTCGTCAAATTGTCAGTAATGCGTCACTTCCTATTACCTTGATACAAACCTTTGATCAACGCCCTAGCTATTACTCTGTTTTTCCCGTCACGTAGACCGCACGTGTATCGAGTCCATGCGATACTTGGACAATCATAATTTCGTCTATGGGACTCGTCCAACCACCGCCATGGTTTGTTCTGCTCATATTCACCATTGTACCTCTTATCTTCAGTCGCATGCGCACGTGCATGACTGCCCCTGACTGTGTCGACATTTGACTATAATCATATCTGGGTCGCTATCCCTTAGCTATGGCTCAAGCGAACAGGAACTCAGAGTATTGCGTTCATGGCGACAATCGCCTCTGTATTATACCAATGTTTTTTTTTTTTTTTTTTTTTTTTTTTTAAATCCTCGTTTATTGTCCTGTAGGGCGTGACGCCCTTTGCCGGACATTTACAATCGCGGGGGTAAGTGCGTAGGGGTGGGTCTAAGTAGGTGTGCTCGGGTCTTATCGGCATAGAGGGGGCCTTACAGCCATGCGTGTGTATGGGTGGGTTCTTTTTGGGGGGGATGCGGAGTGAGGGGGATGTGGCATATTGTGTGGTAAGTAAGTAAGTATGTGAATGGGTGTGGTTACATAGAGACATGAAAAGGGATTGCATGGGGCATGCTGGGCCATAGTTTGTGTGGCCTTGGGCTAGCGGGATCTCTGGAGATCTGGGGTGACGGAGGGGTCACTGGGTTTCAACATCCATGGGGTTGGATGGGTAGGTGTCACGCCAGGTGGTGGTGGGTTTTGCCGGGCTCTGGGTGCAGTCCGGGGGCACTCTGCGAAGCTGAGTTCGCTGGGGGTGGGGCTTTTGGGGCTCTAGTGACATGGTCAGTTTTTGTCTGCGGGAGGGCTGAGGTTACTGAAGGTGGGCGTGAAGCGTCCAGTTGCATGTGCATAGATTAGCATGGCTTTGATCCCTTTTGAGCTGCCCAGCAGGAATGCAAGGTCTCTTGACTTCCATTTGAGTTTGTCCTGTAGTGCCGCCCTCGGCTTGGCGTGCTTTGGGCAGAACAGTAGGAAGTGAGGTGCCGTCTCCCTCTTGTCTGGGCAGTTGGGGCAGAGAGGCAATGGTGACTTGTTGATGCGGAAGAGATGGGCATTGAGTGGGGCATGGCCTGATCTGAGCTGAAAGATGAATGAGGCATGTCGTCGGGGGAGGTCAGCGGTGAGTTTCATGAACGCATCAGATGGGGAGGAGGGGTCCAGGGCAAGTAGATGCTCTGCCCTTTTAGAGGTTTCGAGTATTTCCCTCCTCAGTACCTTTGTTTGGGTGTTGAGGGCTTGTTTTGCCGCTGACTTACTTCTAGGTAGCGTTTTGGGGAGTCCTTGTCTGGTCCGTAATTCCTTAGGTAGGTTAGCTGGTTCAGTTGTGTTACCTGATGCCACGTCTTTAGCGGCTTCATCTGCTTCCTCATTTCCAGGGATGCCAGCGTGTCCTGTTGACCAATGGATGGTGACGTGTGTGAGGTGGTGTCTTTTGAGGGTGGATTTGAGTGTTTTGTGGAAGAGGTCCATGAGGTAGTGGCCTGGTTTGGAGCTGAAGGTGGTTGACGACAGTATTGCTGCTTGGTTGTCCATGGTGATGGTGGCTTCTCTGATTCGGGGGGCGCTCTGTAGGAGGTTAGCTGCTAGGATCAAGCCTGTGATTTCGCCTTCGTAGACCATGTGGTCCTGGTTGGTGCCTAGGAAAAATTTAGCGGTGGATGTTAGTGCACCTCTGCGGCGTAGGACTGCCGCGCCTCCTATTTTGCCATCATGGCCTGACCCGTCGGAATATATTGTTACCTTTTGAGTTGCCTCTATCCGTATATCCTCTGCGATGGCCTCATCCTTTCCCCTTATGTCTATGTGGATCGGGGGTTTCCATTTCGTATCGTGGCGTGTGGGCACAATCTTCTCAAAGGTGGCTGGGTCGAGGTGGAAAGCTTGGAGTAGTCGATGCATTGGGGACTTGTGGTGGTGGCGGCCCCGTAGTGCCTGTTTTATATGCTTGTGGAGGGGGTGGGACTTTGGTAGCATGGCGAAGCATAGGGCAGCTCTCTGGCAATGCTGTCGGATCAGTAGGGGGATAGGTAGGAGGTTGGCGTGAGCAAACAGGGTGTCAGTCGCTGTGGAGGCCATTCCTCCTGTGATGGCTAGTGCTGCAGTGCACTGTACGGTCTCTATCTTTTTTGCAAAGCCCTTGGTACCCCATCCGTCCTGTTTCTTACCTCTGCCTGGTTGTAGGTGGTTGGTCGCCCATATGTCTATTGCGTAAAGCATCTTGGGTGTTGCTACGCTGTCATATAGGCATTTCATCATTTGCGCTCTTATCCCTTTTGATGGTTTAGTAAGTCGTTTGCATGCAAGTACATACTTGGTTCCTTTCCCTATTGCGTATGCGGCGTGGACTGCAAATCGAAGTTCTTGATCTATGATGACTCCTAGGAACTTGTACGTAGGAGTTGGGTTGATCTTGGTGCCGTTGATGGTGATTGACGGGCGTGGTGTTGGAATGGTTTTGCCGGCATTGTCTGGGTCTTGCTGACGAAGTCGTGATGCGCAGATGAGGGTGGTCTTGTCCAGTTCGAACTCGGCATGGTGGGATTTGCTCCATTCCAGGGTGCCTCCTTTTCTCTCCATAAGGTCCCATAGTTTGTTGTTTGCGTCTTCATAGGATTGGCCTCTGGCGATGAAGGTTGTGTCGTCGATGAACCCTAGGCTGAGGCCGTCTTTCCGTCCTTCTGCTAATTCAATTAGTGGAGCGTTGTAGAATAGAAAGGCTACCGGTGATATGGGGCATCCTTGGTCTAATCCGATGGGGATTTGGAATGGGTTTGATGTGAAGTCATCAAAGGTAAGGGTGGTGGTGCGTCCTTCGAGTCTTCTGGCATACCAGTCTGTGTATTCCTTGGGAATGCCTCTTGATCTCATGTTGTGTACGAGGCGTTTGACTATCATGCTGGGGAAGGCAGCTTTTACGTCTAGGAATAACATTGATATGAACTTATCTTTGGGGTGGGCCCATGCGTCGTGGGTGAATTTTGTTAGTAGGTGGAGTGAGTCAACGGTCGTTTGTCCTGGTCTGCCTCTGAAATGTGTGCTGGGGAGTAGGCCGTGGCGTTCTGAAATGTGGGTTAGGTCGTCGGCGATGCACGATGATAGGATCTTGGCCATGGTTTCGAGTAGGGCGATGGGGCAATAAACTTTCGGTAGCGAGTAGTCGGGCCTTCCAGGCTTTCGTAGAACGACGGTGGTTGAGTTCTTCCATTGTTGGGGGTACCATTTCAGGTTGAAAGTGGCTCAGAATATGTGGCCTAGGTGGGGGGTTAGTTTGTCAGCATTTTTGGTGAATACTGCATTGCATATTCCGCTGGGTCCTGGGGCTTTGAATGGGGATAGTTTTGCAATCGCTCGTCGTACTTGGTCATCCATGATGTTGGTAAAATTGCATACAGGTAGCGGGTAGTTGGCGTTGGCGAGGTCGGGGTTGGGGAGTTGAGACGGTTTGAAGAAGGCCTCATATAGGAGGGTGCTTTTTTCGTGGTTGGTTTGGTTTTCTGGTGGGTCATTAGTGTTGTTTCGCCAGAGCGAGGGTATGCAGGAGATGAAGTGATCGGATGGCTCGTCAGTTAGATACTTATGTGTATTCCAGATACTCTGTGCGTCTACCTCTTCGAGGTATTCGTTCCAGTGATCTAGTTTGGTTTTCTCTACCTTTTTTGCAAATTCCGAGCGGGCTTTGCGGTATTCCTGGTGGATGGGGTGAGCGCTGGTGTGGCGTTTGCTCCGGGTGGTCCTGGCTAGCTTTTTGAGGGCTTTGCTGTCATGGGCAAGCTCGTGGGACCACCATCGTTTCGCAAATGGTGAGGGCTTGGTTTTGGGAACGGTTTCGTGGATGGTGTCGGTGATAGCTTGCGTGAGGTTTTCGAGTTGTCGGTCAGCCTCCCTGGTTGATCTGGTTGCTTGGGGCGGGGGGAGGAGGTCAAGTCTGTTGTGGAGCTTTTCCGCGAAGGCCTCCCAGTTTGTCATTCTAAAGTTAAATCGTGGGGGGGTATTAGCTAGTTCGGGAGTGATCTCACACTTTGTGATGATTGGGAAGTGGTCAGTGTTTACTGGGGTGAGTTCCTCTTTTACCTCGCATAGGGATATTGCTTCTACCATCGTCTCGGAGCAGAAGACGTTGTCGGGTCTAGTAAAGTTTTTTGAGGCGTTGGCGTGGAGTGTGGGCGTGCCTGGGGGGAGTGCCATTCTTAGGTCGTGGGATGTGAGGATGTCCAGTAGAGGCTGGGCTGCCAGGGTATTTGTGTGGGTAATGAGGTGGTGGTTGGTCGGGTCGTCCCATAGCGGGTGGTGCCGGTTGAAGTCTCCTAGTAGGATGATACCTGTAATGTTGCTGGTTTCATTGTTGTGCTGGGCGGTGAGGTGCTGGGCTAGGAATGTTAGTGTGTTGTTATGGTTACCATCGTTATATACGTTGTATATGCGGATTGCTCTGCCATTGTTGGTGATGTCTATCGCCGTGACATCTGGGTTATCTAGTGGGACAATGCGCCAGCCATCTTTGGATATCTTTTTGTTGATTAGAATGACTGACCGGGTACGTTTAGCATTTGCTTTGTTGTGGGTGGTTGGGTATATCACATTCCATTTGGGATTCGCGGTAGTGAGGTTGATGCAGTTGATTGCAGGTTCTTGTAGGGCTGCGATGTCGTATCGTGCTGGATCGAGGTTATATAGGAGATGTTGTTGAGCGGTAGCTGACTTGTTGAGGTTTTGTTGCCATATCGTGATGCTCGTTTGATGGGTTTGTGGAGGGGCGTCGTGGTCGTGGTCACTCATAGGTTATGGGGGGTGAGGTGGAGGTCTTCGCTGATAGGTCGGCTGGGTGAGTGGGGAAGTGGGGGCGAGAGTTGCGGAGGTTCTGGGGGGCGGCAGTAGTCAGGGGTGGATTGTCTCTGAGAGGGTCTGTTGACGAAGCCGTCTAGGTTGGTTTGTGTGCCTGTGGGGATTGTCAGTGTGTTGGTGTTGGGGTTACGCGCCTTTTGGTTATCCCTGTTCCTTGGAGGTTCTTTCATTGTGCTCGGTGCGTTCCTTTTGTTGCGGCGCTGGGTGGTTTGCCAACTGTTGTCGTGGTGGGTTCGGGGTTGGGATTGAAGGGTTGGGGGTGGGTGTGGGTTCAGGGTTTGGTTTTGCGTGGGAGGTCGTGGCGTGATCAGGGGTTTTGGGGTCTCAGGATCTGGCCACGTTGACGGGTCGTCTTCGATGGTGAAATACTTACATCCCCGTTCTGGGTGTTGGAGCTTGAGCCTTTCAGCTTCCCTGGTAAAAGTGGGGCAGTTGCGATCCCAGGACGTGTGGCCGTGCTGTTTGCAGTTGGAGCAATAGAAATGGTCAGTTGTGGTTTCGGTGCATTGGGGCGTACGGTGGTCGTGTTTCCCACATGTTCCGCACGTGTCTTCGGTTGCGGGGCAGTCGCTTATTAGGTGCTGCTGGTACCCTTGGCATTTGAAGCATCGCATGGGTTCAGGATAAGTGCGTTGGGCATTTACCTTTTTACCTTCTATGGTGAGGCCCTCCCGGATGGCGAAGTTGGCAGCGGCAGGGTCGTTGAAAGTGATGAATGCATGTGCAACCTTCTGTTGGGGTTTTCTGCTGGCTGGGCGTCGCATCCATGTGATTTGGCTGATGGTGTTTGCTGTTAGGTTGGACATTTCCTCTATATCGCGGAGGCTGAGGGAATCGTTGACTTGGAGGGTGACTGGGACGAAGTCTACCCTTGTTTTGAACGTCGGTTCTAGTATCTGGCTATCTATGTTAAAATGTTCAGTAAAATGGGTACGGTTGTCGTGTTTGCTTAGCCATTTTGCTGCTTCCTTGCTGTTCATTTCGAGGAGGATGATGTCATTCTTGGTTTTCCTTACGCTTCGGCAGTAGTAAAGGGGGCTGTTGTTTGGGTCAGTAGGTGAGTGGAGGGCGGACGTTACCCTTGTGGCAAGGTCCTTTTCCGATAGGTTTTTGGTGCTGTTTGTGGAGCACCGTACGGCAACTTGTCTACTTCTTGCTTCGCCTCTTGCGATAATCTCCCGTTGCGTGCGAGTGAGGTTGCTGGTGGCGACGGCTGCGGCGTAAGAGAGGGGGCAGGGTCGTGCTGGTTCACTTCTTAAGAGGTTTGCTGGGGGTAGCCGGTTCTTGAGTTCTTCTAGCGTAGATTGGACGGTTTTCAGAGCTGCATTGTTGGTGTCGTTGTTGGCGTCGGGGTTCTTGATTAGGTCGTTCGGGTAAATTTTCTCGAAGCGAGTCATGAGGCACTCTATGTT
>JBBPUH010000261.1:0-15122 GCA_038094555.1 Boletus aff. phaeocephalus
CTCTGGACAGATGATGTTGATCACCAGGACTGCCATTCACAAATGATCGATACACCTGGATCCGAAAGTGATTATCCTCCCTCAACAGCTCTGAGTGGGGACTCCATACACACAAGTTCTGATTGTGATCTGGACCTGTCTGAAGAGGGGCAAGAATATATGGAACAGAAGGACAGTTGCAAGGTGCATGGCTCCTTCTCCATTCAATATACCATGTCAAAACAATCAACCAACAGGATGGGGCAGGTTTGTAATACTTGATGATCGAATAAAAGCTATTTAATGATACTCTACTTCATCCAGAATTCGAAACAGTTCAAGGAAATTGTTACGCTTGGCCCAGATAGGGACGAGCGTAGCCTCGAGATATAAGTTCAGAGAGGGTTCAAAGTAAGCGCACACTCTATGGTAGTGCGAAGTCCAAGGAAGACACTCCACTCAGCAGTGGGAGCGACTGGTTCAAGGGTTCAAGGACAGGTCCAATGCCTGGGCTTAGAGCGAAGGGAGAATCAAGTGGATTCAGAGGAGACTCAAGGAGATCTAAGCTAAAGTACATGGGTGCGGTATCGAAGGTTTATATACCTTTGGGAAGATCGTAAGGGTAGGCATAGAAGAGTAACGACTTAGTAAGAATAGAACATCATGGAAGGTGAAGGAAGTAACCGCTGATGAAGCAAATGGAGTATGACGGAGAGTTGGTGAGTCAGCGGTGGAAAGAAACTAAGTCTGAGGAGCTAAGGTGAAACTGTGCAAAGAAAGAAAAGAATAACCATGAATCGTAACATTACCCCCGTACTAGATTCAAGACAACGTCGAAGAACCTAATAATAATCATAAAGAGAGGAGTAGGAGTAGCCCGGCGAACCTGTGATGTTTGAATAACCTTCTTCGGGGATGACATCGTCTCCAGGGGAGGGAGAGCGAGGACGAGGCGGAGGAACAGGGATAGGGCGACGGCGATGGGATCCTGATGACTGGGAGGAGCGGGACAAGCGAGATGAATTGGAGGATGAAGAGCCTTGACGAGATCTGGTAGAACGGTAAGAGGACAATGAGGAAGACGATGGGATCAGGTGACGAGGAGGGGATGGAGTGTCAGAAAGGCGGTTTGCTAAAGATCCTCCATTGCGAATAGGGCCAGAAGGAGCATTCGTGGTCCTGTTGCGAGTGGAAGGTCGTCTAGTAGCGAAGGGGCAGTCCCTCTGAGAATGGCCAGGACGCCATTGCCTGCACTGAATGATGGGACATTGGTAGAGCGGGCAGTGAATATGGAAGTGTCTGAGGCGGTGGCATTGGTGACAAGCGTTGGAGTAATGGTGGTCAGAGGGGGAAAGGGGTCCTTTGGCAAGAAGTCGTTGTCATTCATGGAGGTTCTTGGCTCGTTGGACGGCAGCGAGCTCTGCAGGGGTCAAGGGTTCAGAGGACGCAGAAGGTGTTGAAGGGGGAGAGGGTTGTCGTGGAGTCAAGGCAGGATGGATGGTAGGCAGGATGGGGCAGGCGTTCTTGGCAGCTAACTCAATGGTGTATTGATCGATATCGATGAGGAACTCTCCAAAGCCTAATTGATACATGGTGGCATGGAGGTTTTCCAGGATGGAGGCCTGGATCGTAGCGACGTAATTGCGATCGAGGGGGGCAGAGTTGAGGGCAGTGAAGCCATTGGTAACGACTGAGAGGTGCTGAGTCTGCAAGTATGCCTTGTAGAGGGCGAGGAAAGGGGAGTCCATGTCCATGTGGGCCTCAAATGGAATAGCTAGGCGAGAGTCCACCAAGTAGTGGGATAGAGCATGAACGTAGTCGGCGGGGGGTGGACCTTCACGAAGGTTGTTAGCGAGGGGAGGGACATCAACAGCGACGACAGGTGGGAGAGCCGGGCGAGCTCCAAAGGTTTCTGGGGACAAGGGATGGAAAACAATGGGGGCTGGCACAGAGA
This sequence comes from Boletus aff. phaeocephalus, assembly GCA_038094555.1. NCBI lineage: Eukaryota > Fungi > Basidiomycota > Agaricomycetes > Boletales > Boletaceae > Boletus > Boletus aff. phaeocephalus. Next base: position 1,934 of record JBBPUH010000261.1, read on the forward strand.
TGTGTGTGATGCCAGGAAGGCGCATGGGGGTAACGTCAGAGAGGTTATCGGGAAGAATGGAGACAGTCCATCCAGGGAATGCCTGAGTGGACGAAGGAGAAGAGACAGTAACAGAAGATTCAGAAGAGATAGAAAGCTGTTTGATAGACATAGTAGAAAATGTTTGAAGATCACAAGGAAGGGAAAGCAGAGGGGTGGAGTCTTTTATATTCTGTGAGAGCGAACTTTGCATGTTTGAGATTCCGTTCTGGGATTCAGGAATCTTCTTCGGCAGAGTATCCTTTCCATCAGATCAAGAACATGTGGCGAGAGGGGGCTCCGCGGTGGCAAAGGATCTTTTCTATTTCGTATTCTTCTTCTCCTTCGATTAGGTCAGGTGGCAGAGAAGGGAAGTTGGGGCTGTGTACGCTGTTTTCGCGGTAGGGGGATAAGAGGGAAGCATGGAACACGGGGTGAATTTTCCAAGTCTTTGGTAGGTGGAGTTGGTAAGTGAGAGGAGATAGGACTTCTGTGATGGTGAAGGGTCCTTCTCGTTTGGGATTGAATTTAGGAGTGGGAGAACGGCGTTTGAGGTTTTTGGCCTTGAGCCAAACCTTATCTCCTTTGGCGAAGGGAACAAAGCCACGGTTTCCACAAGCTTTCATGACTTGGCGAGCAAGTTCATGGGTGGCGAGTGCTTCGTCTCGTGCAGCAGTAAGCTCTTTGAGATGTTCTTCGATGGCAGGGAGGTCTGTGTCAGGGAGAACAGAAGGTAGGGCATGGGGTTCATAGCCCATCATGAGATAAAACGGAGATTTTCCAGTGATGGAATGTGGGTGGTGGTTGTGGGTGAATTTGGCGTGTGTGAGGTGTTCGGACCATGAGGTGGGGTTGTTCCCACAGTAGATCCGAAGATAGGTTTCTACTTCCTGGTTTACATGCTCGGTTTCTCCATCGGTCTGTGGGTGATATGTGGTGGATAGGGAAAGGTTATATCCGAGGATTTTCCCAAGTTCCTTTGCGAAGGTGGAAGCGAATTGGGGGCCACGGTCAGAGATGATTTTGTTATAGAGGCCGAAGCGTTTGTAAACCTTGTGGAAAAAGAGGGTGGCGATTCCAGCGGCGGAGACGGATTTCTTCGTGGGGCAAAGAATCACCCCCTTAGTAAGCCCATGGTCTACCACGACCAGGAGAGAATCAAAAAAAGAGGACTGGGGGAGGTCGGTGATGAGGTCGCAGGAGATTTGTTGGAAAGGACGGGAGGCGGAGGATTTGATTGGTGCGGTGGAGGGAACAGTGGGGTGGGTGTTTGTCTTGGCCTGCTGGCAAGAGGAACATCCTTCGACGTATTTTCTAACAAATTGGGCAAGACCAGGCCACTAGAATTCTGCTGCGACAAGCTGCCGAGTCTTCAGGTACCCGGGATGACCAGTAGAAGCATGGTTGTGGCAGCGAGAGATGATGGAGCGGCGTAGGTCTTCATCGGGGGGGATGTAAATGCATCCTTGGTAGGTGAGGACGCCATTGTCGAAGGCCCAGTTGGAGAGGCAGGAGCGGAAGGCTGGGGGAATTGACCTGTCAAGGGCCTGCAGTGCGTTCAGAACGAGGGGATCATCCTTGGAGGAGGATGAGACCTTCCGATGCAAAGCGGCATCGACGATGCGGACAAAGAGGGAGTTGGGGAGGAGCACAGTACCTTCATTGTCTGGGTCTTCCGGGTGGAGGTCAGGTCATTGAGAAAGGGCATCAGGACTGGCAAGGAGTTTTCCGGGGACATGCACCATTTTTAGGTCAAAGTCTGCGAGGTCAAGGAGCCAATGGGCTTGCCGTTGGTTGAGGGTTTGGACCTGGCGGAAGTATGTGAGGTTCTTGTGGTCAGTGAAGACCTGGACAGGGAATGGGGAGCCATGGAGGTAATGTCTCCAAGACTTCAGGGCACGAATGATGGCAAGGAGTTCTCAGTCATAGATGTCGTAGTTGTGTTCGGCGGGGGAGAACGAAGTCGACAAGTAGGAGCAAGGGTGCCAGTCACCATTTGAGTCAGTTTGGAGGAGGATGGCGCCTGAGGCGTACTTTGAGGCGTCGGTGGTGATGGCAAAGGGTGTGGAGGGATCAGGGAGGTGAAGGACAGGTTTCGAGAGGAAGAGACGTTTCAGCGAGTTGAAAGACTTCTGACAAGCGTCGGTCCAATCCCATCCAGAGGATTTCTTTGTGAGGTCAATGAGGGGGCGGGCGACGGTGGAATAGTCAGGAATAAAGCGTCTGTAGAAGTTGGCGAAGCCCAAGAATGATTGGACTTCTTTGACCTTGGTGGGGGTCGGCCATTTGGCGATCCCATCAAGTTTGACAGGGTCCATAGCGAGTTGTCCTGGTTTGATGATCATTCCAAGGTATTCTACCTCCTTGGCAGCGAAGGTACATTTCTCAAGTTTCAGGTGGAGGTCAAGTTCTTGCATTCGTTGGAGAACGCACTTAGTATGTTCAGTATGAGTCTTTTCGTCAGGGGAGAAGATCAAGAGGTCATCCATGTAGATGACTAGCCATCCTTCGGCTATCATGTCTCTGAAGGAGTCATTCATGAACCTTTGGAAGGTGGCAGGCAAGTTGGTAAGACCAAAGAACATAACTAGTGGTTCGAAGAGTCCCTTGTGAGTGATGAATGCCGCCTTCCATTGGTGACCATCTTTTATCCTGACGTTGTTGTATCCCCATCGGACGTCGAACTTGGTGAAGACCTTGGTGTCCTTGAGTTTATCGACGAGGTCGGAGATCAAAGGGAGGGGATAGGCATCACGGATGGTATGTTCATTGAGGTATTGGTAGTCCTGACAAGGTCGTAGTTTTCCATCCTTTTTATTTACGAAAAAGAACGGAGCGGCTTGGGGAGAGTTGGAAGGATGAATCTTTCCGGCCCGGAGGTTTTCTTCGAGGAAGGCCTCAGTGGCTTTCTGTTCATTGGGGGAGAGAGGGTAGACTTTGCTGACCTTCAGGGTAAAGGACTTGTCAAGGTTAATTTCGTGATCGTAGGGGCGAGATGGGGGAAGGTGTTCGGAGGTTTCCTTGGAGAATACGAAAGAGAATTGTTCGTACTCAGAGGGGAGGGTGACCTTTGGTTTGGCCCTTTCCGCTGCCATGGCGAGTTCAGTGGCGTTGGTGAGTTTAGCGATGATGGGGGAGCCTTTGGGAATAAAGTGGGATCTGCAACGGATGATTCGGTTGATGGTGTAAGCCTCCTTGGCTCATTGGCAGAATTGCGATTCCGTCTCATAGTGCAAGTACTCGTAGAGTCGGGAGTCGTGGACAGCGTGAACGTTGACATGTTTGGGGGGACGAGTAGACGGTGTCCATCGTTTCAGATGGGAGTCGTGGCGAAGTTGATCAGTGGTGTGGAGTTGGTAAAGTTCGGAGGATTGGTCAGAGGATTCAGGGATGTTGATAGTCTGTTGGGTCCAATTGATGGTAGGGTTGGTCTGTTTCAACCAGGGAAGTCCCAGGATGACATTCTCGTTTCTGCAATTCATGATGTAGAATAGGACTTTGTGGACGATGCCTTCGATGTTAATGAACAAGGTAGAGGTGAAGCAGATCGAGCCATTCTTGTTGGTAGATTGGTCGACATTTCGGACAGTGATGGGTTCGGAAAGTTTCTGGGTGGGGAGTCGATGTTTTCTGATGAATTGCCAGTCAATGCAGGACATGTCTGCTCCGCTATTGACAAGAGCGCAAGCATCGACGACTTTCATAGTGTGCGAGGGTTCGATAAGCTGAATGGGGAGTTTCATTGCTTTCGAAGAGGATGATACAATTACAGGAGCACACGTAAAGGAAGGGGAGACTTGCATCGAACGAGTTCCCTGGTTTAAAAATCCCATTGGAAAGAAACCTTTCTAATGGTTTCTTCTTCGTCATCACTGTCCTCAAGCTCGATGAGTTTGGGAACTTCTTCGTCCTTCTTAGCTACCTTCTGGTCCTTTTGGTCCTTTTGGTTCTTGGGCGCAGGGGTGGAAGAGGAGGCGAAGTTGGGGCATTCCCCACTGAGGTGTCCGCTTCGTCAGCAACAGAAGCAAAGTCCTTTTTTGATGCAACGTTTTTGTTCGGCGGGGGTAAGTTTAGACACTCTTACAGCATCTACGTCCATGGTGTTGGGGTCTCTGGCAGGGGTGGGGGTGGGAGTGGTGTAAGATCAGTGCGTGACCCGGGAGGTCTTCCCAGCATGAAGCCTTGCGGTTTCCTGGGCCTGCACAAATTGGGAATTGAAGAGTGCGGCCTTCTCATACCAATCCTTGATTTTCGTGGGAACGGAGTCAAAGCGACAGATATTTCGCATGATGGGTTCTGCCAACCCGATGGAGTAGTAGCTGATGAGGACGTTCTCATCGGTGATGCCCGAAAGGGCGATGTTGCTTTGGAAATCTGCGGTGTATTCAGCGAGGTTGGGAACATAGGACTTCTTGGAGGAATTGTATTCCATTCGGGTGGTGGAAAGCCAGGAGATGGCGTTGGCTAAGGTGTACTGATGGGTAAAGGTCTTCTGGAAAGCGTCGCAGAAGTCCTCAAAGGTTCCAAAGGTGATAGCAGTGGCAGAGATGGCCTTCTGCTGGAAGGTGTTGGCCCACGTTAGAGCCGATCCGAGGGTCATGTAAGACAGCATGTAGGCTATCTTCTTGGCGTCTGTGTTGTAAACTTGGCTGTTAACAGCGAGGTAGAATCACACGCTGTTCAACCATTGAACAGCCTTGGTGGGAGAACCATCATAGTTCTCAGGGGTACCAAGGCGGAGTTCCGAGGGTTTCATGGTCATGGGAGTTGGAGCTGGGTTCTGTGAGAGAGAGGAGCGGTGTACCGGGATGCCGGAGATAGGAGGGGGTCCGAAGATCTGTCCTGTCAGGGCAATGGGGGTGGGAGAAGGTGGAGTGGGAGCTCTGGGAATGTTCAGGGTGGAAGAGAGGCGGTGGGAGAGTTCAAGGGTGTCGTCCTCTTTATTGGTAAGGACAATATTGAGATCTTGGGGTTTGGGGGGTTCTTCCCTTTCATCAGAGGAAGAGTCGATGGGTTCGTTCTTTCTGGGAGAGAGTCCCCAGAGAGAGGGAGGGATGCAAGTTCGTTGGGATATGGTGGGGCGGGACTATGGTGATGGTAGCCGCAAAGGTAGCTTAGATCTTTTGTTACGCTTGGCCCGGGTAGGGACGAGCATAGCCTCGAAATATAAGTTCAGAGAGGGTTCAGAGTAAGCGCACACTCTATGGTAGTGCGAAGTCCAAGGAAGACACTCCACTCAGCAGTGGGAGCGACTGGTTCAAGGGTTCAAGGACAGGTCCAATGCCTGGGCTTAGAGTGAAGGGAGAATCAAGTGGATTCAGAGGAGACTTGAGGAGATCTAAGCTAAAGTACATGGGTATGGTATCGAAGGTTTATATACCTTTGGGAAGATCGTAAGGGTAGGCATAGAAGAGTAACGACTTAGTAAGAATAGAACATCATGGAAGGTGAAGGAAGTAACCGCTGACGAAGCAAATGGAGTATGACAGAGAGTTGGTGAGTCAGCGGTGGAAAGAAACTAAGTCCAAGGAGCTAAGGGGAAACTGTGCAAAGAAAGAAAAGAATAACCATGAATTGTAACAGAAATACATTGGGGGATTGCATCATAAGGTATGAAATTATTTCCCCTATTTTGTTAAACGCATGTTATTAGTCATGCAGGCACCCCAGAGGACGTCCACCTGGATCAATGTCCAAGGTCCTAGTGGCTGCAGACATTGGAGACCCATGAAAGATATGCCTAAGAAATAGGATGACCAAGAAATTGGAGGGCGAGCTGTCTGGTCAGTGTGATACACCACCAAAGCAGAAGAAAACACATCTCTTCAGGCTCTCAAACACAGGTGCAAAGCCTGGAGTGCATCAAGTGCGTTCTGGAAAACAGGTCATTGAGAAAGGCAAAGAGCTGCCCAAGATAAATGTGGTGGTAGAAAGGAGTACTGATCCCAATTCTATTTACACATTCAAATCTGCAATGCTGATTGTCAGAAAAGCAGAGTCCAGTGTCGCTGGTACAATAGTACCGTGCTTTCAGCAGGTAGGATGCAAGTCACTCACAGACCTTGCAAGCTCAAGCACAAAATCAGATCACATCCATGGGACTGACAATAGAAGAAACACAGGATGGTATTGTTGCTCTGACAATGAGTGTGGAAGGTATGATATTGGTCTGCAAAAACACATCCAAACTACATGAGAAGGTGCGTGAGAGTAGATCCAAGAGAGGGTGGTTTGAGTCAAGTCAAGGAATGTCATGCATCTTATAGGTTGTCAATGCAATGAAGGAAATCAATGAAATATGTAGGGTAAATACCAAAGAAGAGCTTAACTGGATGGTATCACTTATAAAAAACATAAGAGGTTTTGCTTAGACATTTCAAAGTCAACACCTTTTACATTTTTCATAGAAAAAATTTCAAAAAAACATGAGAGTTCTGGGTACTTATTTTGCAGCCCTTCAAGCAGAGTCCATCATGGTGGATATTGAAACACAGGGGGCATTCGTGAAGCTTGCGAGGTTAGGTGGGATTGTTTCAAATAAGTGATGAAGATGACATATGGCTGTGGATTCATGACAATCTTCATATATGTACAATTACCCATACTGAAAATGGAATGGAACGTCAACCATAAATTATACTAAGTGTTGCATCTCACAGGATTGCTTCTTCTTGACCATTCCTGAAAATAGAGGGACAGGTACCCTAGTCACCCTTTTAGGTCCATTTCGACTCTAGCAAAGCTCGCAAAGTCCCTCCAAGTTCGCATCTAGTCGAAACAACTCAAGACCTTATCTCCGAGCAACCCCCATTATGATCTTCGGACAATCCTGTCCAACTCCAGTCCTACCTCCTATCCTGAAAAGAAATAATCCTAGTGCATCAACCAATCGCTCATCCCTGCGTCCCTTATCAAATCTAGATGTACCATGAAGACCTTCCTTGTCTTCTATATCAAGATCTCGACACATCACCCCTCTTCCCATTCCAACTCTGTCAGTCACGATCAGATTAGTCAGTCACACTCCAGACATCAACTCCAATGCTCCTCCATCATCTCCGTTCCTTGGTCACTCCTTGGAATCTCCGGACTGACAAATAACTGACTGAAGAGAAGCTTATGCTTCACTCAAATTAATCCCCCTTCCCTGCAGGTTCTTCCTAGGTCCCGACACTTCTGTACTCGACTCCTCGAGTTTTTTTGACACTCCTATCATCTCTGGTCGGAACTCCTCGATTCCCTGCACCTCCGCTTTTATGCCTCCGTCATGACTTCTATGTACATGCCTGGCAGTATGAGAAAAATGCAACTTGTCTCTGATATTACTGACTTCATATGTGACCTACATATGAATCCATATTTAATAGAAATGGTGTATGGCATGAATGATTTGATTGGAATTACTATTCCCCATGATGTACCAGGTGATTTGATGTACACTGCTGATAGACAGATCAGGACCAAAGTGTGCGACACACAGACCATTTCAGAGGATATTCTAGCCATTGAAGGTACGATAACACATAAAGCAATTGCACCCTCAATGAGGGCTGACCATCGTCTTGGTCACGTTCGTCGACATCAAGCTTGAGGCGCTTCTCAATGTATGTGGGAATTTGAAAAAAAAAAAAAACTACATGATTACAATGCACCCTGTATATTTGAACAGTTCCACCACTGTTTTACCATTCCAAACAATGCTCCAGTCATCCATTCAAATGTTCTTTGTATAGGCACTGCATGCAAACATACCGTCTATTATACACAGGTAGATCATTTCACGAATAGCATTAATGCCTTGAATGGTATATAACATATATTATGGGCACTTCTGTTGTTTTCTATTTATGCAGTGTGACATGCAAGACATGGAGCAGAAACATTGTATAACATTGTGTATAAGTAACATCATGATTTGAGAAGAAAGTCTATGTTATTGATAAATTCAGGACATATGTCAAGCTGTTTAGCTACTATTAATATGAATACTTTGAATTCAGTTTGATGAAACAGCAAAAAAAGCGATGTGACACACCATCGATTTCAGCATGGCAAGCATCATTACACCGTGGTTAGGCATGGTAGGTTGCAGAGATACTTAGTTAATCGGAATTGGACAATGCATTGCACAAGGTTTCAGTAAATCTGGATACTGCTGCGACATATGACAGGCAACTTTGATTTGATTGCACATATTCTCTCCACTCTCTACCATGAACCACATTGCACCAGGCTTCTGCTATATCCTCCTTGCTGATATGTTCAAATTGAAAACTATGCCAGTCAACAGTCAGTCAAAAATCAATAAATAGACACCAGTCTAATGTGAGATGAAGATTAGTTGAACTTTGCTTAAATGTGAGTTGAATGTGGATTGAACAATTTATTGAATGCAAGTCAAGCGTATTTTGAATGGTTGTTGAACACCCATCGAAACATGTGTCGAACGCATGTCAAACATTTGTCGAACATTGTCAAACATATGTCAAACATATGTCGAATGTCTGTCAAACATCTGTCGAATGTCTCAAACACGGGATTAGGGTTAATTCCATGTTGAAGGCATATCAAAACCAATGACATCACTCTAGCACAGTCAAATTTATCGTCCTCCATGACTATTACTGCCAATACAATGACAGAGCGATGGAAATATAGTTTCTACTAAAGCTCACTCATGACATATTACAACCATTTGAGGCAGGACAATTGGCATTCGAAATACATTGCAATGCATGGCAGGATGGACAACATTAAGCGACGCAAAGTGCCATCGACAGGAGATGTCAAAGTCAAAGTCGAGCACCATTCCCATGAGATGCATTGTATCGTACGTCAGGAAGTGTCCACCTGACATGATTGTGGGCACTGGAGTATACGTCATATGGTTGACTCCAGGAAGCTAAATCCTGTTCCTAGTGATCAGCAGAGTAATGACAGTTTGTAATAGACTAACAACATGCTGGTGCATTCCAACAATACAGTTCCCACCTTTACATTGAGCATATACCTTTCAGTTACCATGATATTAGCATATTTTCGGGGTCAATTAACACAGCTGTTTCATTGTGTATTACATTCGGAGCTTGGACATTATGACTATATTAACAAAGCACCACTTGGCGGCATTTACATTTGTATTTAACCTCACCTTACCATTACCACAGTGATCCACTGAATGCCAGCACTCCACAATGACCAACAACCTCTTCCTCCTTACTGTTCCCAGTAAAAGCGAGATAGAACTTGCCTGCATCGTTCTTTATGTTATCATGCATGCCTCCATCAAGGACCTCATCGCCATATAATTAACCAATTGCAATGACAGATCATTGCTGGATACCATTGCTATTCCATTTACATATCACCTGCACCTAGAGGGATTCATTTAGACACATTAAGCACTGATGGAAGTATGGGTACAGTCAGGCAGACTCACCCTCACAAAGGGTCTCACCTGCTAATACATAGATGGCATCATCAAGGGACTCTTGATGTGTGCAAGGAAGGGTGCCAAGTGTGGCATGACATATTGCTTCAAGCTTTTTAGTGGAGGTGAGTAGTGATATTGATCTAGATATTGGTGTATGTGGCTTGGGTGTGTTACAAGGACTACTGTTGTACTATTTTAAAAGAGAAATGGAGCAAATGCGCTTAGAATGATGGCATAGAGTTGAGCACCACTCAGAATCACACCACAAATGAGTGCCCAGTGTGAGTTTCACATGAGCCAAACACCATATGAACATGTCACCTTTTACACCATATACCTTCTGTTTTTTTCACAGTCATGAACATGCAACCATGCTGTGGAATGTCATAGGATTGTTCTTTCCAAGGGCCATAAAATTTTGGGTTATAGGATTATAATCAGATACATGGTTACAAACTTCATGAAATGATAAATCCCACTTTCACTGCACAATGGACATTTGTAGTATGGCCCAACATATGGGGGAAGTGTTGAATCACACATTTCATCTAATGTCACCCACCCCTTTGCTGACAAGCACGTACCATTTCTCTTCATTTCATAATTCATGTCCCAGCCTCGGAGAATGATATCACCATTCCCTACAATCCCATTCTCCATTCCATGCTGAATCAGCATATGCAAGAGAGCAGAAAACTTATCCTTGCACACATGCCCCAATCCCTGCAACTCTGTCAAAATCCTGATAGAGTTTTCATCTATCAGTTTATTTTGTATACAGTGCACATGATACCACAACTTGCAAGATCTGCAATATCGTTGTATGTCTTCATCTGGATTATATGGGATTTTGCAGACATTGCATGCATGAGTTGGAGTCTATACCAGCATCGAGTAGGGACAATCATATTAAGTGATCCCAAATCATTAAATCACTTACAATGATCTTGAACATTGCTGTTGCTTTCCTCTTTTTCATTTGCTGCTCCACTGTCCAGTGTGTGTAATAGCCAGTCAGAGGTATGGTGGGTCCCAATGCTGTTCCATCATCAAAGAAGGTGACTTCTTCTGATGCTGGATTAGATTACAATTAAATTAGCAGTACAGTAATATAATACAAGTGCTCACAATCAATGCTAGCAGCGTCCACAATGTCCTTGTCATTCGATAAGAGAAGCTCATGGAGGCCAATGTATGGATAGAATCTTGGGATGATTGGTTTAACCATTATCGCATGTCCATGGAATCCCCACCTTTGCCCATTCATGTCTTCACGTCGCTGATATCATTGAACCATCACCCATATGGCCACTGGAATCTCTGTGGTTGAGTGCAGCTACAGTGAGCAACAAAACTGTTGCAATAACTAACCTTGATACAGTGCATGAAGTATCTTGCAATCACCTGTGGGAATTTCGCTTAGACTTGGTGGGACCAAATAATATACATACTCTTGGCTACAAAACAGTCCCCGGGTCATGTGATTTGACTTGGTGGCTGTGGAGATATTGCCATTTTAAGTCACTCATGTCATTGCAACAGTTTTGTTGCTGAAATTAAGGATATTGCAAATTAGTATGAAGTATATCCTCCTTTGGATTTGATGATCTCTTGAACCCTCCTAGGCATACTTTCAATCAATCTCTGACACTCTTCCACCCCAATCTTATACCACTCCACCTGAATCCTCTCCCAATGTTCCAATACTCCTTTGGATGGCTTAGGATATTCTGCTAGCCTTTTCTTAAGGAGGAACCATAGGTGCTCTATGGGATTAAGGTCTGGTGACTGAGCAGGCCATACCATAACCTCAAACCCATGTTCCTGAAACCACTCCCTAGCCAACCTACTAGTGTGCTTGGGATCATTATCTTGTTAAAAGATAACATCCTCTATAGATCATCCATAATCATTTAGAGTTTGTTGAAGTTCATCCTCCAAGATTTGCACATAGAAATCAGCATCCATTCTACCATCAATCTTCCAAGCCATCCCAACTCCTTCCCAAGTCATACAGCCCCATAACATCACTGATCCTCCCCCTCCATATTTGACAGTACCTTGTACAAGCCTGTCACTAAGGCCATCCCCTGCCTTTTTCCAAGCCCATTTCCTACCATCTGATCCAATGTGATTTAATTTGGTCTCATCTGATCATATAACTTGCTTCCAGTCCTCTATAGTCCAGTTCTGACAACTTAAAGCAAAGTCCAGTCATTCTCTTTTATAACATTTGGAGAGAAGAGGGTATTTTTGCTTTACCACAGCCTTCATACCAGCTTTCTTCAAGTGATGACAAATGGTTTGTGGGGAGATAGAATGGTTTTTGACATCCTGAAAAGTCTTGGTAATCTGGACAGCATTTTCAGCTTTATCAGTACCAAGAAGTTGAATAGCATATTGTATATTAGTAGGAGAAATGATGGATGGACAACCACCAGAGGCTTTTGGGAAGGTTAGGACAGTGTTTGGTGCAAATATGGCTGATGGTGGAGTAATGGAAGCCAGTAGAGGTAGAGATCTGATGAATTGATTGACCAGAATTCAAGAAAACAATGATTTGATTAACTTGGTTAATAAAGAGTGATTTCATGGTGAATGAAGTGGTGAAAGTGATGGTGTTTGGGTGTATTTACATCATGTTGAAGTATTTATGCATCACATGACTCATTGCTGACATAATATCTTACTGCAAGATATAATTTGTAGATTCAAATAGGTTAGCAACAAAACTGCAGCAATGACATGAGTGACTTAAAATGGCAATATCTCCACAGCCACCAGGTCAAATCACATGACCTAGGGACCATTTTGTAGCCAAGAGTATGTATATTATTTGATCCCACCAAATCTAAGTGAAGTTCCCACAGGTGATTGCAGGACACTTCATGCACTGTATCAAGGTTAGTTATTGCAACAGTTTTGTTGCTCACTGTATCATAACATAAATCAAAAATCTCACAAGAGAAGAATAACAGAAAAATATCTACCATTTCCACCCTGATGTCAAGGATTATTGCTTGCCATGTTTCATCACCCTCTGAAATCACAAAAATTCTGTTAAGCGTCCATGTGAGCATCAAAACAAGATGTAAATAAGTAGAATACATGTCTTTATGACAAAATGTGTGGGCATCTGTATTTCAAATGCATGAGTATCTGGCTATGAATAGCATAATACATACTACATGTCAAATTATTACATACTGTGATATTTTGAGGGGAAGCATTTGTGATAGAAGGTTTGTGCTTACCATGCAAATACTCTGTTGTTTTCATACCTTTGAATTGTTTAAAACTCAGGATTTTTGTATTCTTGGCCATGATAATAAGAAAAGAGATGGTAGGGCATATCACCACTGAAGGCATGGGGGATGCATATTTATACAACTGGCTTATCATATCATATCAAATTGATTATTCCAGCAGACAACCAAGGTTTACAAGACTATTAATAGATTTACATAACTTTCGATGAGATAGCATTTTTGTACCACAGCAATCAATATAAATGAGCAGATCATCTTTGGAATGACACTAGGCCCAAGAGAATACCCTCACATCAAATCAGCTAACCCCGACCTTACCCAACACCATTATGGATCAAGATATACAGTGGCTCAAAAAAGTGTCCCAATGTTGAGTGATTTTGGAAAGATTGGAATATTATAGAAGAACAAGAATGAATCAGGTCAAGTACTTGCAGGATGGATGAAAGTATGTACTCTTGGCATTATG
>JBBPUH010000262.1:0-15086 GCA_038094555.1 Boletus aff. phaeocephalus
GCGGAGTACAATGTGACGAGTGTTGCTGGAACGAAGGTTGAGGTGAAGTACACGGTTACTGAAGGCAACCAGCTCCAGGCGGACGTCATTTTCGGATAGGTGGGACCTATCTTTTGATCGTTGAACTAACTGATATATGGTTGCTAGGCAGTTTCTCCTACTGGCCTGTTGAGCGAGCGGAACGTATACAGGATTGTAGTTTTATCTAGTAGGAGAGTGATGAGAATACCGTGTTTCCCTGTGAAATCTGATTGTGCGATTGTCGCGCGACAGGATGAGTAGGAACTATCAGAATTCAGATGAGCAGGAACTGGGGGGCGCAGGCTGCCATTATGCCTAACCAAATGAAATGTCATAAACACCTGCTTAATTCTGAGGCTGTCGTACCATACTATGGATCCGTATCCGTGAGTGGTGTATGAAGAGACCTTGGTGCCTCTTATCGGCGCAGACGACACCTCACGCTCATGTTTGGTGCCAAGTGGGTTCGAAATTGTCAAGAATGCAAGACTTCCTCCAAGTATGGCTCTGAAACGACGGGTCCGCTCGAGACGCAAAGGATCGCTAGACTTGACCCCGTTTGGATGGGTAATTGATCATTGTTTCTATCATTAGCCATCTAAAATGTAACTATGTGCCGCCCTTGTTTGTTCTCTCACTCACACATGTGGTCCTAGACAATACTTCCACCGGTATCTTCGGGTGGGCATGACCATGGCAACTTCATTCTTCACGTTTGAGGTAGCTCCACGGGCGCTGGAAGCACAGTCAGCGACCCTTCCTTTCGTTATATACGGTCATCTCGCTTCCTGCTCCTCACTAATCCAGTTATAGGTGACGACACAGGCCTGAGCTACCGGTAGCCCTTCGTCCGTCCTCCCTCCGTCGGCTGTTAAAAAGGACATCCCTCCCAAGTCCCAGCCTACTTGCTGGCGTGGACTAGCCCTCTCTTTTCTAGCCCTCTCTTTTGCAATGCCCGCCAACCCGGCCGCATCTGCTGCAGCGTTTGCCAAGCAAGTCGCCTATGCCAGCTCCCTTGTGTATCATATAGACATTTTCCTTTTACTCGTCCTTCTCGTCTTCGCCACATTCAATGCTCCGAGAGCAATTTCACGCTTTGCCCATCGCTCGGAATGGTTTCAAGGCCACATCCTTCGTTCCGTAAAGCTGTCACGCAAGTCGCGTATCGACCTGAACACCAGATCTATCTACCTTCATTCTGACCCTCAGAAGGCCGCGCTTGATCTCGACGATGACAAGACCGACTCCTTACATTTGCAAAGCATTCCGTATCTCTCTTCTCAAGTAGCACACGTCGACAAGGAACTTCCTCCCCGTCCGTTGAGCGTCGTTGCACCCTCGTCAGCGCAACAAACGTGGCATATGCCAATGCTTTCTTCTTTGATCCATCCTCTATCGAGCTTACTACACAAACGTGTTCACGAGAACTATTCGCTTGGACAGGTCCTCATGATGGCGGGATACGGTGTTGTCATCTTGTACGCCGGGCTTCACCGCTCTAACCCTTTCGTCGACCCTATCCGTAGTGGCTGGGTCAGTACTTCTCAGCTGCCCTTCATATATGTCCTTGCAACAAAGAACAACGTGATTGGTCTACTTGTCGGTGTCGGGTACGAAAAGGTTTGTGCTCGTGCCATGTAGTCCTGAACAAGCTGTTTAATCTATCAATCCAGCTGAATTACCTTCACCGTTTTGTTGGGTTCTTCGCGATTCTTGCTGCCAACATTCATGCAATCGGTTTTTGTACGTCTCTGACCTTGCAGTATGGCCTTGTGTGGACAGGTGTTTGATCGCTTTTTCCTTGCAGTTTACGAATGGAGCATCATGGGTACGATCGCAATGCACTTGTCAAAACCATCCAACATCTGGGGTCTTGTCGCCCTTGTGTGCATGGATATACTGGGCATATTTTCCACGAAGTCAATACGATCAAAGTTTTATCACTTTTTCTTAAGCACGCACGTCGTGGGACTGATCGTGCTGTTGTTCTCCGTGAGTACATTTTTTGTTCGTCATCATTATGTGTGCCCTTTGCGTGCCAGATTTAGGACATCTTCTGACCGTGATGTCATTGCAGGTTTGCAACCACCAGGCTCATTGTATCCCCTACGTAACTGTGGCTTGTGTCTTCTACGGCCTTGACCATCTCGTTCGCGCGATCAAGACGCGCATCACGACCGCTACCTTTCGACCAATCCCCGAGCTTGGGCTTACTCGGGTGGAGATGCCCACCGTGAACGCTGGATGGCGAGCTGGACAACACGTTCGTCTGCGGGTCTTCTCGACCGCCATGGGTCTTTTAGGTATGGTTGAAGTGCACCCTTTCACGATCGCCAGCGTCAGCGAGACGGAGGAGGGTTTGGTCTTGTTATGCAAGAAGACGGGGAAGTGGACGACCAGGATGTACGAGATGGCTAGTACGTCGGCGTATGGCGAACAGGGGCAAGAGGTTGGCAAAAAAATTAGGGTGATGGTCGAAGGACCATATGGTATGTGCCTGCAACTTCCTCTTGTTGCACATTCGTACTGAGCTATCTACAGGTGGTGTCGGCAACACTGTCATCCCAAGCTATTCCGGGGCCATGTTCGTCGTGGGCGGAAGCGGTATCACGTTTGCGCTATCTACCGTTCAAGATCTCGTCCGGTCTGGTGAATCAAGTAGTGTCATGGATATAGACGTCATTTGGTGCATCGCTGATCCTGGTTCGTACATGATAATCACAACCACTTTCGTATCACTCATGGACTTCTTAGCTTCATTGACCCCTATGATCCCTCTTTTCACGACGCTCATTTCCCAAAGTACCACCGCTCGTCTGCACATCAAAGTCTTTTACACGCGCGCGCCGACTAAATCGTTTGATGGAATGTACCTCCCTCCGGGTATCAATCTGATCGCTGGTCGCCCCATGTTTCTCAAACATCTCGAGAGCCTTGTCCACACCACGCTCGGCGATGGCGGCTGCAGCGGTGTCTTTGTCGGCGTGTGTGGACCCCCTTCGCTCGCTCGGAGTGTATGCGACACCGTGCGGGGTTTCGACCCCGACCTCAAGAGAGCTGTGGGCGGCGTCGAGTTGCACGAGGAGTAAGTCTAGTTTGCCCCTTGAAGCAATGATTGATGACTGAGCCTGTCCGTCCGTCGCCGTTGGCGTGACGTGAACATTTGTCTAGGGTATTTGGATGGTGACGGCTTCTCCTTTGTTTGGACTCAATCGCGAACGAAAGCGGTAGACGATATACGCGCTGCGCGCCAGGTTCTTCTATTTTTTCACTCATTCTTTGCGTTTTTTTTTCTTCCTTGGTTGCGCGCTGGCGCGTGTTCGGAATCGACTTCCGAACGAACCTACAAATGAAACATGTAACAACAGACACTCTGAACGTCCGGACGATCGGAGAGGTGCATCACGAGATTGGATAGAGACACATGGTACAGGTTGGATCGTGCCTGGTCGCCCGTATCTGACCACCAGAACACCATAACTAATTGTATGCGAGACAGCCTAGTAGAGGGCGATTCAATACATGTTTGTAGAGAATATTTCAGTTGTACGATGATGTTGATGCATCCCGCTGTTCGATCTCAACGATGGGAATGGTTTGGCTGACGAGTGCAATGAATGTGAGTAGCAAAGTGTGAAACATTGTCATCACATTGCGGACCATGCCAAGAAACAAGCTATCAAGGATCTTGCGGTGCCTTTCTTCAGTCACATTGTGCCCCGGCAAAACTGACCAAAACGAATGGTTCGCTGAGACTAGACATAAATAGCAACGACCAGCTCTCCATGCGTCGACAGGAGAAACCCGCTGCAAACAATGAGACGCCAAGACGACGACCATCTCACCATATTCGGATTGTTATGAACTTCATCACCGCTGTCTAGATGAAAACGACGCGCGCCGCGATCGCTATAGAAATAGAACATCTCCATCTCTCCAAGTGCGACCACACACCCTAGTCGAACGGGACAGGCCGTATCCCCGGTCCTTCGATCACCCGAGGTCGCGCTCCCTCCACCTGTGCCGCAGCGAATGCGCTCGGGACGGGTATCCCGCAACAATCGCCCCACGCCTGATGCGCGTGGCCACGTCGTGTCTCGTCGCCCTCGGGGAGCGGTGGTCCGCCTGTGTAGGGAAGGATGGAACCGAACAAAAAATGTTGCGCGACAGGGAGTTTGCCGAGCACTTCTGCCTTGTACATCTTGATCATGCCCATGTTGACCTTGTCCCACGTTTTGACCTGCATGGGTATGAGATGGGAAAGAGGAGGCTAGAGGGAGACGTCACGTCACGTACCGCGGAGATATCGTCGAGCATCGGAGAATGCCATCGAAGGGATGGCGTCTTGATCTAAACAGCACACGCGTCTGTGTCAGCGTTGCTTCAACAACGACAAGTACGCACCGAGTTGATAAACTGTATGCAAGCAAAGTACATGTAATCGGCCGCGAGTTCGTCGACGAGGTCAGGCACGTGAATCGCCTTCGGTGAAAAGTGGCCCGGTACGCGTTTCTTGTCAGGCCCGGCTCTTGTCATCAACTGGGCCGAACCGAACAAGAATGGCAAAAAGTGGTAGTCGTCGAGTCCCCATACGCCATGAGAACCTGCGGGTTCTAGCCAATAGGTCGACTGGAGGACACGCATGACATTGATGTACCTGGGAAGGTTGAATCTGAGGCATTGAACGTGATGATGTACACTGACCGCCAGAACACGCGGATGACGAGTGCCTTGTAATCGTGCTCGTCGACCACGTCGAGTTGTCTGAGACAGTACCTAGACGAGTCCCTCGTGGCGACATGCAAAGAGGGTGATAGCAACGACGTACAGCCAGCATAGGAAATTGAGTTCCATGCCACTTCCATAATCGATGCGTTCGTGGTTACCCCATGCGTTGACAAAGTAGACTTGCAGCTCGGGTATTGCAGCTTCGGACACGCCAAGTTCGGTGTGGAAGGCAGAGGCTTGCTAGACGGGTTTGTCGCCTCAATCACTCGGACGACGGTGGAGGAACTCGTTCACCTTTTCTATCTTGTCATAGAATGTCCTGAATGCGGGATTCCCAAAGCGTGATGCTTTGTTGTCGACTGGAGGGGTCTGTTTAGCGATGTCTTCCACTTGGTCTAATATATTGAGAATAGGCGTGATCCTCTACTCTTACACAGGATGGCAAGCTTCAACCGGCAAGTTGCAAGTGAAAGGAGGTGAACGCACAGCAAGATCGACGTCCGCACCGAGCCTGACATCGACGACCGAATCGTTTAGTTGTTCGACGAATGCCACGATGTTGGCATGCGTCTGAGAGTTCTGAAAGTCATCCAATTGACTACGGGACAGAATGGATTTGGTGGGTACTTTGAATGTCATCGTGGTCGATGATCAACTCAAGCGACGCTGACTAATGTATCTATTTCGTCTTCGCCTTGGAAAACGATTTACCTTCGAATCCTGGACGTGACTTGCCACTTGCACCTTTTCTCTTCTCATTCCGTCTCTCATTCCGCATGGCGATGTTGTCGGCTTTCTTCTTTTGTTTGGCGGCCATGGCAGCCGCGACGTGGTCCTTTCTTTCATCCCTTGCCAAGTCATCAGTAGTCGAAGGGATGGAAAGTGGCTAGAAGCTTGCCATTTCTTTTTACTTCGCATTTTCTCCTTTTCTTTCCGCTTGATCGTCTTTTTGAGAAGCCCTTCACTGTCTTTGACTTTGACACCGTCTATACGTGCTTCGGCTTTTGCCCATCGTTCCTGGTCCTCCACTGACTTGCGCTTTTCTTCTGATAGGACTGCTAGTTTCTCCTTGCGTGCGGTGAGCTGAGTAAGAGCCTGTGTGGGGTTCGACGTGGTCTTGAACTTTTTGCTCGTTGAGCCGGCAAGAGCAGAGAAAGCGACATTGGTAAGGGGTCCCTCGCGATGAGAGGTGCTCGGTGGGTTGGTCACGAGCAACTGAAAAGCAAGTTAGATATGTGCTAGTCGCAGCGAACGAAGAGTACTTTGGTAGACGCTTTGCTCTTCGAGTCTGTTTCTTTCGGTTTCCCCTTGCGCTCTGCTTCCGCCTTTTTGCGAGCTCTCGTCTCTTTTCTGCGTTTTTCTCGTAATGCGGCACGGTGTTTTCGACGTTCCTCGAGTAGTTCGTCTCTGTCGCCTGGTTCGTCGCATTGTGCACCAGGACGACGAAGTGCGGCCATGCGTGCGTGGAGCTTTTCCTTTAGGACTGCTATGCTTTCGACTTGAGGCATCGGAACGATCTCGTCGACGTTCATGGGATCGTCGTCGTCCGTGTCTTGCTGTCCAGACACTTTCTGTTTTCCTTTACGGTCGACATTCAGTTTCTGGATGTCTAGGACCGATTTCTGGTTGGCTGGATCGAGCTACACGACTGAGGACGTGGCATCGGTGTTTGGACGATGACACACACCTTGTCCCGTCTGGCTTTTTTGGACGCTTGCTTGGTGTGTTTCTGGTATTTGGTCGGTACCTGGTCCAAACGAGTCGTGAGACGATGAGTAGGCTGGGGAAAGCACGCACCAGAGTGTCTTGCTCAACCAGGTAGTATTTCGGTGGTATGAGGGTCAATAATGATTCAAAGGTATCGTTGTGCGCCTCGATCGATGCACGGAGCGCAGACATCGTCGTAGATATGGCAGTCCTAGGTGGGTCGTGCCGCGCGCGGCTGACATTTTGCGGCGCCTGAAATTCGAAAACGCCGCACCGGAGATTGGGTTGACGGACAAGTCGGGGACTGAAACTCTCTGCCGGCCCGATGTCATTCTAGTGGTGTTTCAGTCTCCGACTCGTACGGCCACGGGCGTTTCCGAATGTCAGGCGCCAAACGCGCGCGGCACAATCTATTGTCGACATGGACGACGACGGCAGTCAGCGAAGTCGTGTTCGCTCGCTTCCACCTGTTTCTCCTCCTGCGTCGCCTCTTCGCACGTCGTTTGTCTCCCACCACGCTCGTACGCGGTCAATCTCTTCTGGTCCTTCCTCCTTCCCTACTCGCGTTCCGCTCCATCCATTCCCTTCCAGTGGTCCTCCCGAAATCCACGTCTCCGACGCCGACGTGCGTGTCCCCCCCGGTCACACAAGACGACACTCCCGCCTCCACTCCAGGAACTTGTCCATCTTCTTTCCGAGACCACACGCCACCATCTCAGAGGATGATCGACCCGTCGACGAAGAAGCTCCGCCCCCTTCCCCGTTCATCCCCGCCTCTCGGTCGGATGGCATCGTCCAAGAACTCAAACCTGGCTTCACCTTTGGTGGTCTACCGAAGTCAAACTCGGACCCGAACGATATCCGCACGCCCAGTTCTAGTCTCACTACTAGACGTGGCCATCACCATAAACATTCCCTGTCGCACAACTTCTTTTCGTTCCTCGAACCTGGCCGGTTGGACATGCCCACCGGGGAGCACATGTTGCAAGCCACCCCTGCACCCACGCCCACCTCCGCACGCCTCATCCCGGCACCTGACCCCATCTCACGCTCAGAATCAAAGTCCCCTGCTTCCGTGTCAAATTCGGTATCGTCCTCTCATTCTGTCATGCAGGAGCGCAAAGGCGTCTCGCCTACTGGATCAGCTGCGACAGTCACCGCATGCGCTCAGTTTTCTCTAGGCGCACTTTTGTGGGCACGTGGCCAGAGTATAGGCTCGCTCGCCTGTACAGGCTTGGGTTATTGGGTCGTCTTTGACGCTTTGGGCGTCGCCGGGCCCGTTATCATTGCAAGACAAATCGTAGGAAAAGCAAACGGGATGTATGGGTGTCTCTCACATCCCCTTCTTTCTCGATGTGACTGAACTCTGAATCCAGTCCTGCACGTCGTGCGACGACGTTGCTCTTCGCTCAGTGTGTCTACTTGATGTTCGCTGGTGTCTATGTCGCCAAAGAGGCTGTCGAGCATTTACTACTATCTGCCGGTGGCAACGCTCATGGGCACGGTCATGGCGGCAGCGATGGTCACCATCACCATTGGGGTGATGAAAACCCCAAGTCGCTAGGGTGAGTCGTCGAGCGATCCACCCTAGTCGGACTCACCATGTTTCAGTCTTCGCTTCCCCGTTTTGCTCGTCTGTCTAGTCCTCGTCTCGTTGATAGGCACCTCGACCGTCTTTGGTCAACACGACGTCCTGGTCAACAGTGCGTTTCACCCCGTCTTGTCGCGCTTACCCCCTCAGTCGGTTGGTTTCAATAGTAACCAATAAACACATTCCTTTACCCTTTTCTTTCTTACGACCATATCAAACCTCTCCGGCAGAGCATCGAACCCGCCCCCAGCAGATCCTTCGGAACCCATACGCACTCCCACCAATTCTATTCTGTCTGGCGATCTTGGGTGCCGAGATGGTCCTAGACGTGTCCGTCTACAATGCCCACTTGTTAGTCGTCTGGCTGACTATGATCCAGAGCACATTATGCGCCATTTGATCTTGCACTCGCCGCGTTGCAAGTGATCGTGACCGCTCATGTCGCGTTTGCCGCCTGCGTCGTGCTTG
This sequence comes from Boletus aff. phaeocephalus, assembly GCA_038094555.1. Lineage (NCBI taxonomy): Eukaryota > Fungi > Basidiomycota > Agaricomycetes > Boletales > Boletaceae > Boletus > Boletus aff. phaeocephalus. Next base: position 8,516 of record JBBPUH010000262.1, read on the forward strand.
GCGGGGTTCTACTACAAACCTCGCCACCGATGATGATACCCCCTGCACTGAGTAACGGCGGATTCGTGGGAGGTCCTCATGTTCCCTTTGGAATGAACGGTCCTGCTGGGCGAATGGAGGCGTTTTGGAGGGTCGTGAGAGAGGTACGCAACATTAGAGCTCAGCGAACTAGTTCAACTAAAAATACCCTAGATCGAACGTCACGAGCACGTTGTACATTTACCAGCACCACACGTCTGGCAAGTCATCCCTCTCGGACAGCCTCGGTCCGTAGGCACGCCTCTGCATGCTCACTCTCATGAATCCCATGAGCACACCCACACGAGCGACCTCACGAGACATGGTCAACACGGCCTGCAGACAGCATCGCCCACCCTTATTATTACGCTTTCACCGCACGTGCGATCAACCCTTCCTGATGCGGACGTTTTGGAGTTGACCAAATCAGCCCGTTCGCGCGTACTTGCCGCGTTTTCACGGAGTCATTGTGACAAGGATGGAGAAGGCGCAAACGTGGATGTGACCGTAGGCGTCGTGAGGGGCTAGTTTCGATAGTCAAGATATCATCACGGTGCACTTGAATGGGAATGAGCGTTTTTTCGATCTCGCTTAGATCATATACCCGACGCCGTCCTTCATCTGCTGTCATGGATTCCCTCAGCTGACTGATCTTGAGTCCATAGTCTTAGTATTAAAGGTTTGTATCCTCCAATGAGGGGATTGACCCAAGGTTTATCAATAGAGCTAGGGGTCTTGTGACTGCACAGGGTTGCTTGCAATGCAAGCAATGCCACTATGCACAAATGTAGCTTTGTTTGGTTACTCATATTCAATTGACTGAATTAAAATTTACGGTGACCGTAACGCATTCTGTGGCTTTGCCAGTTCAGTACTCAGTGCCAACAGTCTAGATCTGAGTCGTGTGACATGATAGGAGCCCCGTTCTCATCTACGGTGATGGAATCCAACCTGAACACTCTGGCCTGTAAACGATATCGCACGACGACACTGCACATACGGCCAACTCTGCCTGACACCGGTAGGCTTTATTGGACAGACTTATAGCATACGGTTAAAGTGGTTAAACAGGCAAGTGACCTCGATCGTTTTTTAAATACAATGTCAATACTCGTGCGCAGCTCGATATACCTCAAAATGATCACCTCGTCGGCTTGGCAAGCCAGCGGGGCGTGGATTGAGGGTGGTCACTCGATCCTGGCCGTGTAGAGGAGTCGAGGGGCAGTATTCAAAGCTTTCGGAGAGGGGCCTTCTTCAACGACAACATAAAAAGCCCCAGCAGGTCTGTTGGGTTTCTTAGGGTCTCCCTCTTATCATCATTTCCTTCCTCGCGAATCTCTCCTCTATCTTCAACTTCCCTCCCTCCATGATGGCACCCAACACAGTGGATCTCACGGATCTCAGGGGTCCCAAGCCTCTAGATGATCTCACAGGCTCGTTGTCACCTTCCAGTGAAAGGATGATTCTGAGCTCACGTCTCCGTATACAGGAAAGACCTATGTTGTTACAGGTGGTAACCGTGGTATTGGCAGAGGTATCAGCTATGCCCTCGCCCAGCACGGCGCGAATGTTGCCATCATTTATAGGTCTGTTTTGAAATGTGTCTCTTTGCTTCCTGCCACTGATTGCGTGCCACCTAGGACGTCCTCGAACGCACCCGACGTGGCCAAGAAAATCCAGGAGGAGTTTAACCACCTGAAAATCAAAGTCCAAGTGAGTATCTATTGGGTTCAATCCTCGTACACTTCTAACACTACGTCTACATAGGCTTATCAATGCGATGTCTGTGACTTTGAAAGATTGCAAGCGATCTACAACCAAATTAGATCCGACTTTGACACGCCCATCTCCGGAGTCGTTGCCGTTCGTCCTTCGTGATAATCTCCATGGCCTTACTGATTAACATTCCAGAACGCTGGAGTCTCTGTCGTCAAACCTGCAACGGAACTGACACGTGACGATTTCACCAAGGTCTTTGGGACCAATGTTTTCGGTGTCCACAACACCTGTTGTGCCGCTGCCAAGTAGGTTAATTCTTACTTTGATTTTGCTCGTAAAGTTCAGATGGAATCGAATCTCTAGACTGTGGATGTCCCGCAAAGAAGAGGGGTCGATCGTAATCATTTGCTCGATGAGTGCGCACATTGTCAACGAGGCCGGTCGCAACAAACCTTTGACTCAGGCAGGTATCTTTGCTCATCGTTGGAGCCTTTATTAATAACGATTTTTGAGTAGGCATTTTACAACTCATCCAAGAGCGCGGCTCTGCAGCTTATGAGACAACTGGCCGCAGAGTGGGTCGGTGATGGCATTCGGGTCAACGGCGTATCTCCCGGATATGGTACGCCGATTCTGCCTCCGTTTTTCCTCCTAATGAAATTATTTCACAGTGGAAACTGACCAAACCGACCATTTGGACAAAGATGTCTTGCAATACCAGCGGGAGCACACACCTATTGGCCGATTCGCAAAGGTTGATGGTTTCAGTAGCCATCTTATCTCATCGTGAATGCTCATTCTTGTTCTTTTTCCGTTAGGCCAGGGAAATTTCACCTGCCGTTTTGAGTCTCCTCTCCCCCAGCGCTTCCGGGTACTGCGTCGGCTCCGAAGCTCGTGTGGATGGGTGCGTATCGCTCGACTCCGTAGCGTCATTGAATGAACTAACACATCAACAGTGGCAGGCTTCTCTATTAAAACCATCGCCATGGCCAGGACGCGGTGTAGATCTGGCGAGAGCGAGAGTGTCAACGTGTATTTTTAGGGCGTGTCACAGTTCCATGATGTATTTTTAGGCAATGAACGAGTGAAGCACTGTAATAAACGGTTGGTGCGCGCGAAGTGTCTGAGGGAATCTTGCCAGCATGATCGGTCTCATTCCAGAACATTGGTAAGCAAGGATACACAACCCCAACATCATGGTGATTATTGGAAACTTCAGTACTGGGCCTAGTACGACTCTGTGGGACCCTCGAAATTCGGTGTGGATTATTTTATCAGGCTGATTGTATCAAGGGTAAGCTCAGGCTGACGTGCCAGTGCAAACTTGTTCAAGTTAACGCTGACATCCATGACCTAAAACGCGTCTTTTATCGGTCAACGTTCCAACCTTCCGAGTCGCTACATACGGAGTCAGATCGTGAACAAGGAGCCTCTCCACTCAGTATAGAGTTGGGTCGATAGCACCCACAGCTGGTATATGTGCCAATCACGGTGGCGCTGAGACACGACATGAGACATGCGCAAAAGTCAAAGACTAGTATAGGTGACGTTCAAGATTTCATTCAAAGATTCCGGGCTCATTCGTTTTCACGCCACATCCATTCTAATACGTGAACCAGAGTGAGACCTATGCAATCCATTTCTCACACCGGAAGCGGACCACATACTCAGAGCAGCTTTATAATCGAAGTTCACTATCATGCTTAACTTACCCGTGCTAGCATCCCTCCACCCTACCAGTAAATGTCTATCTACGCGAACGTATGTGCCCTGATTTTTGGTTTGGTCGCCGTTCTATGTATCGGACACCGATATCACAATAATTTAAAGCACCAACCTTTGCCGTCGCCTCCCGGACCTCCAGGGTTACCATGGATAGGAAATATCACCGGAATCAATGCGAATCCACCATGGTTGACCCACAGGGCCTGGACTGAATCATACGGTAGGCTGACGCATCATCAAAGTCCTCTCTCGACTTAGATATCTGCAGATGACCTTGTTTATTTACGACTCTTTGGAAGGGACATCGTCATCAACTCGGAGAAGATTGCAAGGGATCTGTTTAACGGACCCCGCTGGACAGATGTCTTACTCCATGTTTTCCTACTTTCCTTCAAGTTTCTCGTGCTTTTAGTCCATGTTTCCACGCTTTCGTTTTACGTTTTTGTTACTTTATGTTTTCGGTTTTTCACTTTATGTTTTCTTTCTTTCGTTCTGTTCGTTCTTTCGTGTTATTTTTTGTTATACTTTCATTCATTACATTCCGGGAACTGCCAACAGTGATCATCTTTCTGCTTAGACTGGTGAAAATGAAAGAAGGGATGAAATTGCAAGTCGGAACTGGCCAGTGGATGTTGCCTTGTAGAAGTGAATTACCCACTGTGAGGAAACTTTTGTCCACTGCTGCCCCACATGGGTCTGCTCGAGAACCGTTCGACACCGTCCCTACCTCTACCTCATTATAAATAAACTATTTTCTGTGTTCTGATATTACTTCTTCATTCAATCCGTCACAGAGGATATTGTGACATCCTATCATAGCGTCCTTGTTTTGAATCGCGTGTGTCTGCTGGCACTTGCTGACTCGAAGAGTCCCTTCCGCCCCCGGATTGATCAACTAACTGTAAAAGCTTCACAGAAGACAGTTCGTTCCAAGTGGAGATATGATATACATCAATACTAACAAATTATACAGAACTCAGTAGGTACTCCGAGTCAGTGCCACGAGATACAACGTCTCATTCACTCTCGTCCATCTCTCGGTCACTTGCTACCTCTTCCTCTCCGTCCGGGGTCTTCTTAAACCGCTTCAAGATGCCACGCATGCGTGACATGGCGCGCCGAAAGACGACCTTGCTCCTTCCATATGACCGGATACGAAAGATGTACGTGAATCCAAACATGGCACAAATCTGCACGTCGCATCGTCAGCACACGAATTGGAACCGCATCTTGACTCACGTTGAACACGATAAAGGCACAAAACAAGCCCACGTTCCGCCATCGATGTGCATATTGAATGTTGAATGTGCGATAGAGCCACGCGTCCGCCGTGCTAGCCGAACAATATAGACAGTCCGACCCTGCGTCTGGGTTTTGGAGGTATCCTCCTGCGCTCGAGACGAATGGATCGAGGTAGGACGCGCATGAGTAGCCCGAGGGTGGTTGGATCACTGCAAATTCTTTTGCGGAACACTGGATTGGCTGGCCGGAAAGGACTGGGATACAGGCGCTAGTTAGAAAGACACGAACGACGACATCCTGGATTCGAAATCACTCACCCTGGGATACCAAACCTTCGATGAGGTATGTATAGGGCGAGACCCTATACATCCACTGCCACCACCCGAGATACGAAAATGGTTGGACCACACCGTCAAAGGTCAACACGAAAGAAAAGAGAAAACTGAACAGAATTCCAGCTATTTCTGCCGTGGGACTCATCGCGGCGACTGCTTGCCCAATAGTGGTGTAGTAAATCGGAAAGAGAACGCCAAGTAAGAGGTAGGTGTATCCACCTCGATCTGTCGGAAACCCGACCGTCCAGTACCAACAGAAGAAGAAAAGCGTCGACCCCAAGATATTCCAGGGAAGTTCAACTAGAATCTGTGACGCGACGAGCGCTGGCCACGAGTAGATTCTGCTAGGACGCTCCCGAATCTCGTACACGTCCCGTAGGTTCAAAAAGACAACCTGAAGTTGATTTGCTAGTGGTACGCTCAGAATCAATGCCATGAACACAGCCTGACTGGGTTCAGTACAATGTAGAAACATTGATGCGACTCTGGACACGCACAAACAGTTTATTCTGCGTTCCTTCGAGACTGTTGTTGCGCTGGAAAAAGGTGAATCCGATGAACAGACCACCAACGATGTTCAGCATCAACTTGGCCATCAAGTATGTCGGGCTCCTCCAATAGTGCGTGAGATTGCGCACGAGTAACATCCATACTTGGTAGGTCCAAGGAGTTGCAAACCCGGAACCGATGGCGGCAGTCACTGCGGGAGAGTTCCGTCCTTGAGCAATTATGGCGTCGATTTCGTTATCAACTAACGCAGACTCGGGAGAGTTGAGCCAAATTTGGTGCCAATCTACCTTGCTGGTTGCCGTTGCCCCAGCACCAATGACGTCGAGAATGAACTCGGCCCTGTCCAGACGCGATGTCATCCACATCCCAGATACGTTTGCCAATCAAAACTGAACAAACTTACGGGTTTTCCTCGATACCGCAATGACGCGATCCGTTCCCTTCGAAATACTGGATGAGTGTCGTGGCGCTGGACCCGACATCACCAAAGTAGACAGTTTCGCCACCCGCTTTCAGAAGCAACAGTCGATCAAAAACCTGAAAAAGCTCAGCGGAGGGCTGTATCATCATGTCTCAGCACAGGCGAATGTCTATCTAATAAGTATGAATCCCAACCTGATGGATGCTAAGTGGGTCTACCGTCAACACGGCATCCCGGCAAGAGGGGAATGAACGCACGTGCATAAGATTGCCTGCCCACTATCTGCCAGGTCTCGTAGAAACGAGACGATCGCCCACGCGCTCTGAGAGTCCAATCCGGAGGTAGGCTCATCAAGGAACAAAAGCAACTTTGGCTGATGACGAGTCATTAAGCACCTGCCTATCGCCTAGGTGGGAGACGCGCGCACCTTGGCAGCCAGCTCTACCCCGATGGTCGTCCTCTTCTTCATTTCCACACCGAGCGAGCCGACTACTGCGTCTTTGTACATCTCCAACCCACACATCCTCAAGCACCTATCGACACTGCAAGCAAAACCTGAGCAAAGATGCGATCATGAGACAAGAACAAGCTTACTATGCCT
>JBBPUH010000263.1:0-14989 GCA_038094555.1 Boletus aff. phaeocephalus
CGGGTCACTCTTGCCATCTTGGGCACTTATTATTATGTAATTTAGATCCCAAATGTGGCCCAATCTCTGATTGATATATTGGTTCTCTGCTATGTTAGATGGATGTTTTGGTCTGCAACACTAGTATGTGATGATACACTTGGGTCTTTTCACAAAGGGGAGGTTATCACATCCTGTATTGCTAATGACAGACTTGAACATAGGTCACTTCTTGGAAGATTAGATCATTTGTAGAAGTTATGACCCTTAGCAGGTACAACAGGTGGAATATAAATGAGGAAATACCCCAAATGGAAAACCCACATAGCTCTTCATGTGACATCAGGGTTTGTAAATCCCTCTTTACCAACTACCATATCCGACACACTAACTTCTCTTCCTTATGCAATTGTTTTCATCCTTCCGAAAAATCGTAAATTACAGAAAGGTTGGGCTGCTGGCACTTTACGATGAATATTTGCTGTCTAACCTGTCATAAGACAACAGCCTCCTCCCAGGACAACATGTTTCAATGTTCCCCACCTGATGCAATGGGAATGGGATTGGACCAGGTAGGGATACTCACAACAAGTCCCTAGTTTCTTATTATGACCCACATGCAGCCTTTACACTGTATGATTCAAATGGACCCTATTTTCTCTGCCCAGCCATTGAATTTAGAGTGTACCAATGTCCCAAGCACACATAACACCCAATCACCATCCCCTACTGCCTCGTGTGGTATCAACGATATATTATTACAGTGTTGGACTCTCCTCGTAGCCCTAGAAACTCTGGGGCACATTCAGCCATGTGATGGATTCATCCTATTCCTGACAAAGAACCTATGTGTTAAGCATGGGGCACTTGTCCAACTTTCAGAGGTGTCCACACTCCGCTATGTGGGCAAGCACACTCACATTCCAGTGCCCAGGGTGGATTGCGCCTTCCAGCACAGGGAGAGGACGTACATTCTGATGGATAGGATCAATGGGAAGGCCCTTGTGCATGGGTGGAGAACAAGATCTGCAGAATCCAAAGAGAAAATACTTACTCAGTTGAAGAAGATGGTAGAGCAATTGAGGGCTCTCCCTCTGCCAGGCATGCACGTCAGCAATGTCAATGGTGGGCCTGTATATGATTGCAGATTTCCAGGAACTTCATCTGTCATTGGGCCATTCGATACTATAATGACTTTCACTGCTTTTTACACAATGGTGTGAAGGCCCATCCAGGAAACCTACCCGATGTCAACAGGATGGTCACACTACAGGATCGACCCTTGCCAATGCCAGTTTTGACGCATGGAGATCTAAGCAGCTTCAACATTCTTGCATGTGGTGATGATATTGTGGGTATCATAGATTTGGAAACCTCTGGGTGGTATCCATCATATTGGGAGTATTCTATGGCATGGTATGTCAATCCATGGAATATCTTTTGGAGGGAAGAGGTGAGGAAATTCCTGACTGCCATGCCAGAAGATGTAGAGATGGAACAAATATGGTTAGCACATTTTGGTGATGTATAGATTATTGCATGTATATGGAACAACACAATCCATATCTCAAGGAATGACTTCTTTACTCTCCAGTAAGTCAAACATAGGTGGGTATTGAAGGTTAAAATCTCCTGTCCTGCAAAAGCGGTTCACTGCCTTCTTTTCAGCACAGTATGATAACGCCTTCTCACCCACCCTTTCCCAATCCATCATGCGCCTTCCGAGTGCCACCTCATCTGCATGCAAAGATGCAATCGCTTCTTGTACCCAAGACTTGCAGGTCCAGCTGGTGATTTCTGGCCTGACAGGAATTGAACAGAGGATATCCAGGGTCTACTCAATGTTTGCAACCTTGGTGATGGTGATGTGGACCAGAAGCATTTGTGTGGTTGTCAGTGCTATCTTACATTCTTCAAATATCCATTCCTTAGAACCACCAGAAAAGACCTTCTCCTGGGCATGGAGTTGAACCCCACATGATTGCTCCCCCTCGTGCTTTGGCCTGATAATCAGGGCCCAATGGTATCTGATATGGGCGGGAACCATAAGTTATGCACAGGGGATTTATTGGCTCATACCAATCAGCTGTTTCTGGACCACCTCCATGAACATACAGGGCAAGATGAAGGCAAGGCTTGCTGAATGTATTAACTGAGGTGAATGACATGGTGGATATGTTATGGTGGTGATGTAGTGTCATCAAACAAGGGATCTATCGATACGATTGATTATGGGTGTAGCACAAATGGGGAAGCACTGCATCTCAGGGTAGAACAAAACACATGACAACACATTTCTGGCACTGAAATTACATATCTAGAGAATCAGTTGATAGTGGTACTAAACGCATCATATTATATACAGGAATATGGCACATAAGGGGAATGATGTTACAATACAGGTTGTATTTAACTAGTCAAGTAATTTAAAGAAGTTTAGTGCCATTTAAAATAAAATCAACTTTAAATCAGCTTCAAGTCATCAGAGGTGCTGAATCTGTTATTGGGCTTGGTCATGTCAGCAACCCAGTATCCAAGGTATGTATCGCCATAAAGGGTGGTTAGCTCTTGGTAATTCATGGACACGGGACTGATCTAGACTAGAAGGAGCAAAAGCAAAGGCCGGGAAATGTGGAATGTGTGTCTGATGTACCTGCAGTAAACTAATAGTTCACATGAAACATGGATGTCCTGACCCAATTAGTATTGTTGTTGGAATACTCGTCGCACCGCTAATGGGCTTTGCTCTCACCACTCCTACTTAGTGATGTCATGTTATCTTCATCTCCACTGCCATTTCAGCAGTCCAGTACTTCCTTGCTCCGGCAATCATGGAACTACATGCTCATGGCATCTGGAATGGCCTCACCACTGAATGCAAGGCAGCTATTCATTCGTTGTGGGGACACCAACCCAAGAATGCTTGCCAAGACCATACCTCATTATCCACTTTATTTATCCGTGCTCCCCTCCCTGCTGAGCTGGGGATCTCAATGAGGAGCCACTTACACCAAGCAACGAACCTATATAGTGCCTTGCATGGAACAATCTGCAGCAATCACTATTCCTCTTTTCTTTTCTCCCGAACTCTAGAAACCTCTCCTCGCTGTCATATTTGCGATGATATCTCAACAGGTATCTGGTATGGTTCTCATTCTTCTTCTTTTGGACTTTGCTCTCTTATAGGTCAAACACAGGTATCGATGCTAGTAGGACGTTTGCCTAATACACCCATCCATAATATGCTTATCACTTTGCAGTTCTTTGCTATAGCAACAACATTCTCTTAATTGACACCTGGAGCTCCCAACATACATGTCACTAGGGTTCTCAGCCCTCTGTGCTCTGTTGATTCAAATCTGAGGCCATATGTATTTGATGAACCGATGGCATCAATGACAAGGGAAGTTAACAAGGCATGGATCCTGCGAGTTGTTGCAAAGTATTTCCAATATGTGATGCTGTTGCACGTGTGGCAGGGGACGGAACCATCGTTCCAGGACATCATCTCAGCCAAATCAGTCCAGAACCTGGACATGTCAGAAACCAACGACAAGTTGTGCAAATTCTGTGAGGTGACCAGGAAGGAGGGTTATCGGTGGGGGTGGAGTGACATGTGCTGTATTGACAAGACAATCAGCATGATATCGAACGAGTCACTCATGTTGATGTACGTGTGGTATGAAGAAGCAGCTGTGATGCTCATCTACCTCACAGGTGTAGATCCTCCATTGTCCCTCAGCAATTTGACGAAGAGTTGCTGGATGACATGGGTGTGGAGGCTGCAGGAACTCCTCACATCCAAGGTGGTCCAATCTTATGACCACCATTGGAAGCCATACTTGAATGATCAATGTGCCAATCACAAAGAATCCCCCAAGATCATGGGACAGCTTGCAAAAGTATTTCAAATCCCTCAACAATTTCCATCCTGAACATCTTGGCATGTGAAAGAAATTTCAGCTAGCCTCAAATCGTGATGTGACGTGGGAGGAGGACATGGCTTACTCACTAATCAATATATTCAAAAGTGACATCAAACCAAATTATGGAGATTGGGAAAAAGTACTAGGACAACTCCTGGGGGAGATCGTCATTCATTCTGGTGAGGCAACAGTACCAGACTAGACTGGCAAGTCTTTATCATATAACAGCTGCCTCCCCACCAACCTCACCATTTACAGTCACTGCCACACAGTTTGCATATTGTTGAAGAAGCTGAAATGGAGGCAGAGGCTGCAATGCTACAAAATTCCTTATCTCAATCAGACACAATAGTCATCTATGACCAAATCACCTGTCTACCTCCTGCACACTTTGCTAATCGCCATCTATACCCTTGCATCATTTTTGCAGTGAAGAAGCTTGGTGTACAGACTATTAAAAATGATCGGAAGAACCACTATCAGGCTCATGTATCAGGGATCGGTTGTGTAGAATTCCAAACGTCAGACAGGCTCCTGTTAACAGAACTGTGCAAGGTCATGCTGGTGTATCCATGGATCTATGAGCTATGTGGTCCATGTGAAGGGGTTGGTTGCAATAGTGGACCAGAGGATGATGACAATGATGAGTCTAAGTCTGCCTCTGATTCAGAGGCTGAGACCGGTGCAAGGTCTGCACTGAGCTTGCCCATGCATGCTGTGCCCGCCACCAAAGTGGGCAGTTATACTTGGGCACGACAAGTCATTGTTTGTCTAAAACTGCCGTTCCACACACTGTTGTTGCAGCAACAGCCCAAAGGTGAGTTTAAATGTGTTGCTGCAGAGCATGCTATTGTTGTGCCAGGGCTGGACCCCAAGATCAACTTCATCAAGGATGTCTGTGCTGACATGTTGGAGATCTTGTGATGCGTGATACTTGCTTTCAGAGTCACTTTTCGTCTCACTGTTGTTGTTGTGGTCGCTGACATCTTTTACTCTTGTGTTTGTCAAGCAACGTTTTCAAAGCACTATGTACAACATGAACCGATACCTTTTATAATGTTCAATCACATGTGAGAAGGATTTAGTGGCCATGGAACCCCTTGTTTGAGGTCTGTCAGCCTTTTGGTGTGCTTATATTGCATAAGAAAAGAATTCGCAAACCTCAGATGGGCAGGACTGTTGTGGTGAGCAATTGAGGTCACATGACTCCCCTAGGAGATCACTTTCCAAAAGATCATCAGGATAAGTGGATTTCTTAGGATCGTCATCAGAGATGAGGCTGATCACCTGAAAGTACCATGTTCAAGGCATTATCAGACATCCAAATTTGATTGAGGATCAAGCTTAGCATTACTAGCTGTTGATGATGCCACATATGGTATCAGTATTCCCCAAGTTGACTTGGAAGACTGCACAGTTTCACTTCCCCATAAATAATATGTTTGCTCAAGAATTTGCTGGAGAAAATGAATCCATAAAGGCCCAGTCTGGACCTCTGCTTGCTAAGCAGCATGCATCTTGCATTTCAAGCTTCAATGGGATCCAAGTCACCCAGACACTAGTCCAACTCATATACTTTTCAATGAAAGGCTATCTTGCTTTCCCGCCTGCAACACATGCCCTGGCTCCACCACTAAATGTCCCCACAGACACTAATGCATGTGCCACATGGGGCAATCAACAAAGTTGCTGTGATGCAGGACAACCTGAGAATGGTGTCAGTTGTGTGGAGCAAGTGATGGAGGAGAGATGAAGACAACATGAATGCGAACACATGCTCAGTGAGCACAGCAAGATCGAATAGGTGTAGGCGGGTGGGGTTCTCCGAGATGCGTTTGGCAGGCAAGACAGGAACAGATACACCAAGAGTTGAAGGTACAAGACATGGAGAGGGAGAAGATGGCAAGATGGGAATTGTATGAGGCTTGTTGGCGTGCAGTGCAATCGTCCACAGCATTGGTCATATTTGTCGAGTTTTCCTGGTCAAGTGTGTGTTGAGCTGGTATCTTGGCATGCTCACATGCAATGCAGGTCTGAGTTCCTGCTCGAGAGCTCAACAGTTAGGTCAAATATGATGAAGAAAAGGGAGAGGATATGGAATTCGCTGCTTTATTGGCTCCTTGATAAGATGTCACTCATACTCAGTCGTGTAGTACCAGACAACCTGGAGCTCATGCAGGAAGGCATCCATGTCGTGTTTGGGATTCTGAAAGCATTGCAAGATGTGAAATGGATAGTGACTCTCAAGGGGATGACATAGATAGATTGACTGCTGGCAGTAAGAGTGTATTCACAATATATCTACACAGTGAGATAGGGGGATGAGTTAAGTTACATAACCCATTCGAAGGGCGGATGCAGTCGCCACTAGTCCAGTTAATCTCGATGACCATGTCTGCCTTGACAGCATATCAGACATTTTACCTGGAAAACCAGGTGCAGCAGACCTCTTCAAAGGATGAAATATACGCCTTCGATGTCAGGGCCAACAAACACATACTCCAACAGGCATCATGGGACCAAGAGTAAGTGCTTCATTGTTACAATCCCTATTCAAGCACGTCATTGTGTGCTGCGATCCTATACTCGGTCCACACTACTTCAAATCTTGCAAGATATCTGCTATTGCATTGATCGAAATGGTTTGCCATCTTTCACTCCTTCACCTTTCAGTCCCGTGTTATCAGCAACACTGTTATTCTCGATAGGTTATCCATGCAAGATCTAGGGTTCCACATGAAATTATGGATCTCATGCAGGGAAAAGTCACTGGAAACTCTATAGTGATCATGGACTTTTTTGCATTACCTGTCTAAGGCACTGAAATCCATGTCAATGCTGCAAATGAGGCAAATGAATATGTGGTCACCTACACACAGGAATGCGAAATGGTACGGTTTGATGACACACTTTAGCATAATGTGAGACAAACCAATGGATTTCCCTCCCCTATTTGGATAGGTTAAACGGCTGGAAAACGTGATTAGGTGGTATGATTCCCATCCCGGTTACAGGTGTTGGTTGTCTGGCATAGACATCAATACCCAAATGAACAATCTGCAATTCCAAGATCCCTTCGTAGCCGTCGTCATACATCCGACCCTGTCCTATTCATAATCTTTTTTTTCACTTGTCGTATTCACACAGATCGACCATAATTGTATGATTTTGGCAGAAAAAGTTGACATTGGTGCCTTCTGCACTTACCCCAAAGACTATACCCCACCAACATCTTCTGCGTCTAAATACCAGTCCATTCCCCTTGCCAAGATCAAGGATTTTGGTGCCCATGCTAATCAATATTATCAGCTTGAAATCAAGATATTCAAATCCAGCTTGGATGAGGAACTACTTGGGCTGTTGTGGAACAAATACTGGGTCAACATATTGAGCAGGAGTAATTTATTCTTGGTACATGTCCTTTCTACCTGGCAGACTCAACAAGGCATAACTTGTTTCTTGGTATCCTGTAGAATTATGCCTACATGGCATCACAGATCACAGATTTGCATGAGAAACTTTTCAGAGCGGAGGCGGCAGTTGGTAATACATGGGCAACTGTACCATCACTGAAAGGCCAAGATGAAAAAGGATCCAACAACAAGGCATCATGCACCTTGCAGTTTGGCTCAACAGCTATACTCATGTAGCCCTTTGCAGCAAGAAGGAAGATAATCAACTCACCAAACCTGTCAAAGACAGGTCTGTGACTCATTGCTCATATGTGTTTGTCTTGAGGGCTGAGCCTTGTCTTCACAGCCAAAAAATCGCTGCTGAAGTGCAACATGGCCTTATTTCGCAGATAATCAAAGATGTCATCTTTTTGTCAAGCCTGAATGAAGAACTGGATGTATTGCAGGTGTCCAAGCTAGTGGATGTGAGGATGCCAATCAGCTGACTGTATTGATAGATTTGTTGGGAGTAGCACAAATATGATCATGAAGCATTCATTGCAAACAATTACTGCGCATGGTTGAGTACTATGTCAACTTTTAAGTCTCTGGAGGCTGGATTAGAAAGCAGAATGATTCAACAAAGACTAAACATTTGTGCTTTGGACACTTTCCTGCAGGTCATTTACCCTTACTGTTATCACAATCGTAGTGACACAGAAATCCTGGTTCCCCAACTCCAAGAGATGATAACAACAGCTAGCATTCGAACATTCCCCTTTTGGGGGTGTCAAGTTTAAATGGATCAAGAAGGAATACTCAAGTCTCCACATGTCATCACAAACAGCAAACACAAACAAGACCTTTTTTCAGCTAAATGTACCAACAGGTCCATTTGCTTGAGACTGTACAGCCAAAGGCTGAGGAAACTGTCCTCCACTTCAGGGAGCCAAGGAATCATGAAGATGTGTAAGCTTCCACACAACATTGGATCAATGGGAATCCAAATTTCCAGAACGACTTGATGCTGAACAGTCACAGACTGCATAGACTCAGACGATCAATGCAACATACCTTATCCAGTGTGAAACAATGGCATCCAAAAGGTTCTGAGTGCATCTTTGTGTGAATCGCATGAACAACAAGCAGAACACAGATTTGAGTTGACCTGACAGATGACAAGGATCAGTCTGTGACAGTGAGAGGAGAAACTTCCAGATTTGTCAAAATGAAGTGGGGACAAGGAGTCGGACTAAAGAGGGAATGGAAGGTCATGACACACATTGGTAACATGAATGTATGGACTTGGCAAGCAGTCTTGCAGGTGGTCTCTCATTTATAAAGGTGTCAGATGTCCACCGACCCGCAAAGAAATTGAGCCTAGTAGCCCTTTTTAGCAGTGACATAATGTCTCACATGCTTTGGCCTGTAGCACAAGCTAGAATATTACCACAACAATTCTACCTACTAAACATGATCATGTAAACAGATTGGAATATTGTGGAGGTCATGATGGTGGTCTACAGACAGCCAGAACACCTCTAATAACAAACCAGATACAAGATCTCCAGTGAGAAGCAGAGTGGACAAGCTTTTCAATTATATCTTCATCACAGTCTACTACCCAGGAGTGCAGCTTCCAATGACTGAGACTGTGAGATATACTGTCAAATTGAGCAATGACTTCATCCATTGTAGATCATTTGGAAGGATCCAACTAGATCACATCAGCCACCAAAGGTTTCATAAAGCCAAACCCCTTCATAGTCTGTTCAATCCTGAGCATTGAGTTGATACCAACAATTGGATATAACTGACTTGAATGAAATTCCCCATAATGGGGTTCCTGATGTAGAGGACGTTAGTGGGAAACAGATTACAGAGTTCATTCAAATTTTGAAACTCTGGTACCTCCTTGTCACCTCCCCAAATAGGTACTTCCTTGGGGTCAGGATCAGATGGGTTGTATTTGCGAGATATCCCAAAATCAATGAAGTAGTATTTAGGCAGTTGTTGCGTGCACGTAAAATGGACCACTGAACTGCTGTAATCCCTCTTCAGGTGGGTTTCCATTGGGTGGAACAATCCTGGATACATGGAGGTTGGATTGACCATCATGTTCATGTTCATACAGTTACTGGTTGAAGTCAGCAAGGGTCAAACCACTGTTAATTTCAGTGCACCAATAGGTAACATGATGCTTGTGCATGAAACGCAATCCCTACCAATGGAGGTTAGCTCATGTAAACTAAATGAATGTTTCTCACCTGTCCCACTTCAAAACGTTGGTGAAGACACTCAACCACTTCTCTGAATGCGTCAAATGCTGGATCAGTACAGGAGCAGAGCAGTGGCATGATGATTATAACAGTATTGTTGTCATCAAGTGAAGGATCTCATTAGAAGGGGACACAGTGATTCTCTGGGTGCAACACCAGGCTGTCTGATGAGAAATATAGTCCAATGTCAATTTCATGAGGATGTACCAACTTCTGAATCTGTTTCAAGGTGACATATCTACCATCTGAAAGATGGGTAGCATCTATGATGTGTCCCACCTTGGTAATGGAGATGTAAAAAACAACTGTATGGTAAAAAGTCGAACCTACAGAGTCCGCAAATCCTCATGCTTGAACCAAACTCTGTGAGAGGCATTTATTCTGGGATGGTTCCCAACCAGGAGTATAACATGTGCGTAGAAGGTAACCTCAATCCTTCAATCACTCAAAGCGGTTGGACCACCAGATCTCTCTATTATCCTGCTGTTCTGGAGGAAGTCATTAAGTTGTTCCAAAGATGGTGAGCTCCTTCTGCATGCACTGCCTTTTGACTTCCTTGCATACTGGCATCCATCCTGTGCTTGTCGATGTTGGATGGCCATGCATTGCAGTTGGTGGTTGGAATCAGGTTGAAACACGTCCCTTGCTAAATTGAGTAAGCCCTGATTCTGATTTTGTGGATAAACATAGATAAACATGCACCCACACTCTTATCACCAACCTCATGGGGATGGACACGTTACCTCCAACTTGTGTCTCAGTGTGCACACATCTACAGATGGTAATTCAGACCATCTTGGAGTCCATGCTTACCAGGACATGTTCCTATAGTCCCATTCAAACTCTCGATGAACTTGGAAAACTTGTCTTTTTATGCTAACAAAAACTGGGTGGGAAGTCTTTTGGAGACAAGGGATGCTTTGATATACTGCTCAGTCAAGTAGCCAGTATATAATTCTAACGGAATTTATTTCCATGACCCATCACCCCCCATTTCCGTCCTTACCCTCAGTTTATGATTATGGATCCATCGTCTTACCCCACCATTGTCATTCCCATTGACCTTGGACAAGCCTCCAACTTTAATTGATTGGTCTTCCCTTTGTTGACAAACCCGTCATCATATTGAAGCCGAGATGACCTTGGCTGTGGTGATTACAATCTAGATGTGACATTGGAGGAGTTGTTCAGGGTCCAAAAATTGCTTCCAGACTTGAGCAATAGACAGCACTTGTAGATAGCACACAGGTCAAATATGATCAGTAAGTCATCGGGTGACCTGTATTACAACACCCACTTCTGTACCCTAGGTTAATGTTGCAGAAGTTGCACCTCAATCAATATCCTAAACCCAAGGGTCTTTCCAAAAATATTGTGAACTATCGTGCTGCTCGACTGTTCTTTGTTGCAAGTAAAAAGCTTTACCAAACCACAAATGTGACAACACCTGCTTGAGTACTTACCTTCAGAATAAAGTATGTTTAACTTCCCTTAGACCCAATATGATGAGGTAAAGAGGTTGATAGCAAGAAGCTCATTGTCCTTTGCAGCAGAAGATATACAACCGGTGAACGGTATGTTTATTGTCTCGCAATGCTTGCATAGGCTCGAATATCCTCCATTTTCTGGGTGATATACCTCCTGATACACAGCTAGGTGGGATAGCAGTCAGACTCCAGGGTCCTCTCGATGAGTACACAGCAACAGGTGTTAAACGTGGCTAATATAATTGTCCCTTCCTTCACAGCATTTGAAGGTGATGATATGATATTTGGTGAGAGTAATGAAAACCATATCATGGCGGTAGTTTAGTTTCTGCCTTGCAGATACATCCAGTTTTCTCAGCAATGATTGCGTTTCCACTGCTGAGTCATTGTTGTCTCTCAATGGTAGTAATATGGAGGAGTCGCCTGAAGATGCCAGCTCACCAATGATGATGATATCAATGACCATTCAGAATCAATGGATATTTTTTGGCTCTATTTACTCTCCAAATTCAAATGTGCAGGTACCAATGGTTCAGCTTGGTGGGTCTCGAAATAGTGATTGTTAGTGTTGATCCTCTCGAGTTTAGCTGTATCTCATTCTGTCACACCTTCAAACAGTACTTGATCCTTTCTCCTCTTGGAGTGTATTATAGCCTCGTTGCAATCAATGACAAGGTCTTTTCATCAACCAATGGTAAACCAAACAGTGAGCTTGGATGTGTAATCCAGGTGAAAACTTTAGCCTAAATTTTGGCCTTTGAAGTCTTGTCCAAGGACCAACGTTGAGTTGAATGTGATGGATAGAAATCCTAACCTAAGGTCCCTGTGCTTTGTAATTTATGTGTGGGGCTGGACCTAGTTGGATGATCAAACAGTTTCTCTCCTATAAATGTCAACACATGTTGATAGATACTTACTACTAATTACAATGTTGGAAAATCTTTCACTGGATCATGAGCTGGCCCAGTCATCACCTGGATCTTCAACTTTCTCATTCTATTTGCAAATGTGTGGAATGAAGGATGCCTATTTTTGAGCCTTTACCCTGACTTAGCACCATTGGTAAGTAGCCATTTTAGATCTCTTCATCAGTATCACAATCCTAGTTCCCTGTCAGGACACAATTACCCTTGTTGGCAAATTAGCTTCAACATCACAACGCTGAGGCTGGTATCACTCAACATTAGGTATGCATGTTGCCTCACCTACCGGTGGTTCATGATAATTTATTGACCTGAGTAAAATCTCAGTTGTCTTCTCTAGCCAGAGATGATGCTCACCGAAAAGCAATGGTGTATCCACCCTCACCCTCTGGAATACTATACCCATGCGAATCATCTCACCTACATGCTGTTCCCACTGCTATATATCGCCGAAGCGATTCTGACATTCAATAATTTTACATGGTAGGTCCTCTTTCTCTCTCTCTCTCTCTCTCTCTCTCTGGTACATGGTTTACTATTTAAAGGTATTTTAGCTGTGTCAGTCAGTCAACATTCGACCAGGAACAATCATTGGCTATCTGACACAGTTTCATATCATCCTCCTGAAGATGGAATTCATTCTCCACTATATGTACATGATCATGATCAAGGATACAAAAGCCTGGTGAGGTGATACACCCCTGAGCTGAGCATGACAGGGTTTTGGAACCTTATGATTGTTTGGCTGAAAGTACGTCCTAGAGATCGCTGCAATTCACATTGACTTATTACTCCATCAGCTTCTCCTTCCATGGCAAATCTTTTGACTCTAGTCACTAGCAAGTGGGATTGATTCACTGGAGAACGTGGTTCGATGAATGGCCAACAACTGTTCTACACTGGGTTTCTGGCAGAGCTGGCACTGTTCATACAATCTATGGATAGTTCGATAATATGTTTTTTTATTAGATCACACGTCGCATTTGTTGACAAGCGAGCAGGTATATTTACATTCCACTGGGCGGCACCAAGAACGTGGCTGTCACCATGGCCCTCATTTTCACTTTCATGGCCTTGTGGTATGATCTCTCCTCCCACCTGCTTGCATGGGGATGACCTGTCGGTGTGTTTATTCTTCCAGAGCTGCTCATGACCAGGGTACTTTCCCAACCCAAGGTTTGTCCACATTCTTTGATGGAACCAAGGTTATCATCACTGCTTATTTTTTGCATGATCAGTACAGTATACATTGTATCAGCACATCCATGCCTGTGGAGGTGTTATCAACATTCTCACAATGATCCCTGCTAACCTTGTCAGCTTTGTCATTGGGATGGATGGAATCTTGTATATGGTCAATGAGTAGTATCATGGTGCCATTTCTCCCATTTCCAGGCACAATCCCATCTCATACCGTGTCAACAACAGGTTTTTTGATTTCTGTTGAGCACATGCAGGTGTTTATTTGTGGGAGTGCAGTTGATGTTTGAGTATTGGTGTATATTTCCTTGTGACGTCCTGGCAGTGAATCAGAGTCTTATATACCTGATAATAGAGAGGAAGAAATGTGGTGAGGGATCTTCTGGAGATGTTTGACAGCTGGGTATTAAATAGTAAGTACTCAGTGGTTGGGAAACCAGCTATTGTTATTACCTATTGAATAGTAAGTACTATAGATAGTTATTAAATAGGTAAAGAAGCTGAAAAGTAATGTACTAACCTCAGTGGTTGGGAAATCAGCTGAGGTGTCTAACTATGAGACAAAGATTCAAAATACTACGTGATTCAGTAAGCAGTGGCTGTACAACTGCACCACATGGATAATTCCAACACTGGGATCGTGCTGTCATTGGGTTTGTGGCCTGTTCCTGATGGACTCATCATACTGATGCAGTGATGTGATGCAAATTTTGATTGTTACCCAGAGCAATTTTAAGAACAGTCCATCTCAGTGACTTGGGTGGACCCCCCCTTCATGATCACTGTTGACTGAATACACGATTTAATTTGGTGGACCTTTCAACCTACAAGGACCAGTTTCAAAACAAGGTCTGTGAGTCAATTTACATGGAGGACTCCAAGTTACTGAAAAGGAAGTCAAAAGACAATAACAAGGACACACAGCAGGGCAACCTATTCACACAAGACACATCACCGCTTGGAAATATATATGACCATCACCGCTTAACCTGAGCTTCTGGAATGCCTAGAATCCTGTTGGCAAACCTGCTTTTCTATCCTCCAGTGTTTTACTTATCATTCAACCACAAATCTCCATGATTACTGTCTTTTTCACACAAGTTTGCACCATGCAGAATTTTGAATGAATTTGTGCTCACCCTTGGCCACCCTCTGTTTCATCAACTCTGGGAAATTATACCTCTTGAGTCAGAATTATCCCTGGAAGGTACTCAAGCATTGAAAACTTGAATGGGTAGTGCCAAGAGCAGGGACTCACAAGTGATGGCAGCCAAGGACTGCCCATTTTAAGTGTGAGTGTTGGTACGGCTAAGTCATGGTTCTGTTAGCTCCCATAATAAGGAAGGCTTCAAAAAAGATAACCTTATTTTTCTCTGAGTGCAGTCATACAAGTGTGGGTGTGACTTGGCGACAGAACGACATGGCAACTTGCATCCTGGCAAGTGTGTCACATTTGGACAGGTGCAATTGAGAGATTTGATCAAAGGGTTGCCGGGAAGTCCCCATGTTTATCTTGTGATTCACAATTCATTTTCTGTTCTCCTTTTCTTTTGTATCTTTTATGCTTTATCTCTGTTGTCAATTCAGATTCTTCATTTCCAGCATAACCTCTCAAAACATGTTTGTATTGGAGTGAAATTTGTAGTAGCTATCAAATGACATTGAAAAATCGTGCATAATCATAGCTTTTTCACTTTGCCATTTTCTCTCATCCATCATAATTTAGTTCATATGGTATCGTTAAATGATGATTGGGCATGAGGTTTGTAGGGAGGGCTTAGAGTGCGCCACTCCTGGTGGTCT
>JBBPUH010000265.1:0-14822 GCA_038094555.1 Boletus aff. phaeocephalus
GAGGTAAGACAACCTTCTAATAGCTTCTCACACCCTTTACTCATGGTACTGTAGTGTTACATACTTCTACAGGTACCTACTAATACCAAGTGACTTGTCCACAATCACTGAGTGTTACATACTTCTATACAGAACACATCTGCAAAATTGTATGAGACACCTGGAATGACCCTGAAACCAAACACCAAATGGCAGTTATCCTGCACAACAATGACCCCTCCCTTAAAGACAACTTTGCCCACCTCAAACAATATCTAAACACCTTCATTGACTCTGTGGAAGCTGAGCACCTTGACTACAAATCTGTGGGCAGTGTTGCTACATCCTGCTTCAATATCCTCTCTGAATCACCAACAGCAAACATATATGCCTAGACAACCCTATGTCAATTCCTGGCAGGACTCCCCTACCCCACACCTTTATATAGAGTTTGGACTGCATTGTGTCTCTTTCACTGCACCCTTTGTCACTCCATCTCCCACCCATGAGGACTATGTGAATACCCCAATGTTCTGCTATGGAATGGTCCCACCACTGAAAACAAAACTGGAATGAGGAACAAAGGCAAAGAAAAAAGGACATAGAAGGATCATAGTAATCCCCAACTAGCATAGATGTACATATAGTCCCCACCCTGCTCACTACAAAATGAACAAACTTCCTAACTGATACCTGTACATAATCACAATATACTACTCAATAATTTCACAAACAACTAAAAGTGAAACCAATTCCCAATAAACAGACCAGCCCAAATGACCCTGCTATAGATAAAGAATAGACAGAAAACCACAACAAAAAGGTCCACCTGCATACCACTGAATAACCCACCCTACAAGTACATACAACCACAGCACCCATAACCTTGGTGACCAAATGTGTATGCACAGACATACCTAGACCAACGCACCAATGACCCTAAACAGATTGCAAGGGCAGCATAACTATACCATTACCATAACTGCTTACCCACATTTACTGACCATACATGGGACAGGAAAGTAAGCAGTGCCCAAATCCTGGCAGCTGTTATGCTTGGCCTGGGTAGGGATGAGTGTAGCCTCGAGATATAAGTTCAAGGAGGTTCAAGATGAGCGCACACTCAATGGTAGTCCAAAGTCCAAAGGAAGAGACTCCACTCAACAGTGGGAGCAACTGGTCAAGGGTTCAAGGACAGGTCTAATGCCTGGGCTTAGAGCAAAGGAAAAAACACAGTGGATTCAGAGGAGACCCAAGGAGATCTAAGCTAAAGTACATCAGTGAGGTATCAAAGGTTTATATACCTTTAGGAAAGTGTAAGGGCAGGCATAGAAGAGTAACAGCTGAGTAAAAATGGAATGTCATAGAATGTGGTGGAAGTATTTGCTGATGAAGCAAGTGAAGGATAATAGAGAACTGGTGAGTTAGCAGCAAAAAGGAAATGAAGTTTGAGGAGCTAAGGTGTAACCATGCAACAAAAGAAAAGAATAAGCATGAATTGTAACATTACCCCCATACTAGATTCAAGACATCATCAAAGAATCTAATAATAATTGTAAAGAGAAGAGTAGGAGTAGTCCAGTGAACCTGTGATATTCAAGTAACCTTCTTTAGAAATAACATCATCGCCAGGAGAAGAAGAGTGAGAACAGGGTAGAGGGACAGGAATAGGATGACGGCAACGAGATCCTGATGATTGGAAAGAGTGAGATGAGTTAAAGGACAAAGAACCTTGGCAAGACCTAGTGGAATGATAAGAGGACGACAAGGAAGATGATGGGATTAGGTAACGAGGAGGGGATGGAGCATCAAAAAGGTGGTTAGCCAAAGATCCTCCATTGCAGATAGGACCAGAGGAAGTGTTTATGGTCCTGTTATGTATGGAAGGTTATCTGGTGGCAAAGAGGCAATCCCTTTGAGAATAATCAGGGTGCCATTGCCTGCATTGGATAATGGGGAACTGATAGAGAGGACGATGGATCTGAAAATGTCCAAGGCGATGGCATTGGTGACAGGCGTCATGGTAACGATGGTCAGAAGAGGGGAGGGGTCCTTTGGTGAGAAGGTGTTGTCATTTGTAGAGATTCTCAACCTGTTGTATTGCTGCAAGTTCAGCAGGGGTCAATGGCTCTGAGGATGTGGAGGGCGTTGAGGGGAAAGAGAGTTGTTGTGGGGTCAAGGCAGGATGGATAGTGGGCAGGATGGGGCAGGCATTCTCAGCTGCCAACTCAACAGTGTATTGATTGATGTCAACAAGAAACTCTCCAAAGCCAAGTTGGTACATGGTGGTGTGGAGGTTTTTCAGGATGGAAGCCTGGATAGTGGCAATGTAATTGCGATCAAGGGGAGTGGAGTTGAGGGCAGTGAAGTCATTAATTATGATCGAGAGGCATTGTGTCTGGAGATAAGCCTTGTAGAGTGTGAAGAAAGGGGAATCTATATCTATATGGGCCTTGAAAGGGATGGCAAGGTGGAAGTCCACTAAATAGTGGGACAGAGCATGGATATAATTTGTGGGTGGTGGTCTATCACAAAGGTTATTGGCAAGGGGAAAAACATCGACAGCAATGACAGGGGGTAGAGCCAGGCAGGCTCCGAAGGTTTCTGGGAAAAGGGGATGAAAAATGACGGGGGCTGGTATGGAGACATGGGTAATGCCAGGGAGGTGCATAGGGGTAACATTAGAGAGATCATCTGGAAGAACAGAGATGGTCCATTCAGGGGAGGCCTGAGTGGATGAAGGGGAAAAGATGATAACAGAAGACTCAGAGGAAATGGAAAGTTGTTCAATCAACATGGTGGGAGATGTTCAAAAGTTATGAGGAGGGGAAAGCAGAGGGATGAAGTCTTTTATACTCTAAAAGAGCGGACTTTACATGTTTGAGATTCCATTCTGGGATCCAGGAATCTTCTTTGGCAGAGTATCCTTTCCATTGGATCAAGAACATGCAGTGAGAGGGAGGTCCATGGTGGCGAAGAATCTTTTCAATTTCATATTCTTCTTCTCCTTCAATTAGGTCAGGTGGTGAAAAAGAGAAGTTGGGGCTGTGTATGCTGTTTTCATGGTAGGATGATAAAAGAGAAGTGTGAAACATGGGGTGAATCTTCCATGTTTTCAGTAGGCAGAGTCGGTATGTGAGGGGAGATAGGACTTCTGTGATGGTGAAGGGTCCTTCTCATTTGGGATTGAATTTAGAAGTGGGAGAGCAGTGTTTGAGATTCTTGGCCTTGAGCCAAACCTTGTCTCCTTTGATAAAGGGAATGAAGCCATGGTTTCCATGAGCTTTCATGACTTGGTAAGCGAGTTCATGGACAGTGAGGGCTTCATCTTAAGCAGTGGTCAGCTCTTTGAGACATTCTTCAATTGTGGGGAGGTTTGTGTTGGGGAGGATGGAAGGTAGGGCACAGGGTTCATAGCCCATCATGAGGTAGAATGGGGACTTTCCAGTGATAGAATGTGGGTGGTGGTTGTGGGCAAATTTGGCATGGGTGATGTGTTCAGACCATGAGGTGGGGTTGTTCCCACAGTAGATCTGAAGATAAGTTTCTACTTCTTGGTTGACATGTTCAGTTTCTTCATTGGTTTGAGGGTGGTAAGCAGTTGATAAGGAAAGGTTATATCCAAGGATTTTCCCAAGTTCCCTTGCAAAGGTGGGGGTGAATTGGAGACTTCTGTTGAAGATGATTTTATCGTAGAGTCTAAAGCATTTGTAAACTTTGTGGAAGAATAGGATGGCAATTCTAGCAGCAGAGATGGATTTCTTGGTGGGGCAAAGAATTACCCCCTTAGTAAGCCCATGGTCTACCATGACCAGGAGAGAATCAAAGGAAGAGGACTAGGAGAGGTCAATGATCAGGTCACAGGAGATTTGTTGGAAAGGGTGGGAGGCGGAAGATTTGATTGGTGCAGTGGAGGGGACAGTGGGGTGTGTGTTTGTCTTGGCCTGTTGGCAAGAGGAGCATCCTTTGACATATTTTCGAATGAATTGAGCAAGACCTGGCCACCAAAACTCTGAGGCCACAAGTTGTCAAATTTTCAGGTAACCTGGGTGGCCAGCAGAAGTGTGGTCATGACATTGAGAGACAATGGAACAGTGTAGTTCATCATCTGGAGGAATGTAAATGCATCTCTGGTAGGTAAGATGCCATTGTCAAAGGCCCAGTCAGATAAGTGGGAGTGGAAGGCAGGGAGAATTGACCCATCAAGGGCTTGCAATGCATTCAGAATGAGGGGATCATCCTTGGAAGAGGATGAGACCTTCTGATGTAGAGCAGTGTTGATGACATGGACAAAGAGAGAATTTGGAAGGAGGACAGTGCCTTCATTGTCTGGGTCTTCAGGATGGAGGTCTGGTCATTGAGAGAGGGTGTTGGGACCGGCAAGGAGTTTCCCAGGAACATGTACCATTTTCAGGTCAAAGTCTGCAAGGCTGAGGAGCCAACAAGCTTGTTGTTGGTTGAGGGTCTGGGCCTGGCAGAAGTAAGTAAGGTTTTTGTGGTCAGTGAAGACTTGGATGGGGAAGGGGGAGCCATGAAGGTAGTGTCTCCAAGACTTCAAGACATGAATGATAGCTAGGAGTTCTCTGTCATAGATATCATAGTTGCGTTCAGCAGGAGAGAATGAAGTTGACAGGTAGGAACAAGAATGCCAGTTGCCATTTGAGTTGGTCTGGAGGAGGATTGTGCCAGAGGCATACTTTAAAGCATTAGTAGCAATGGCAAAAAGTGTGGAGGGATCGGGGAGGTGGAGGACTGGTTTGGAGAGGAAGAGATGCTTTAGTGAGTTGAAAGACTTCTGGCAGGCATCGGTCCAGTCCCATTTAGAGGATTTCTTGGTCAAGTTGATGAGGGGACGAGTGATGATAGAGTAGTCAGGAATAAAGCATCTGTAGAAGTTGGCAAAGCCCAAGAACGATTGGACTTCTTTGACCTTGGTGGAGGTAGGCCATTTGGCAATCCCATCAAGCTTGATAGGGTCCATGATGAGCTGTCTGGGTTTAATAATCATTCCAAGGTATTCTACCTCCTTAGCAGCAAAGGTGCATTTCTCAAGCTTTAGGTGAAGGTCAAGTTCCTGCATTCATTGGAATACATGCTTAGTTCATCCAGTGTGGGTCTCTTCATTGGAGGAGAAGATCAGGAGGTTGTCCATGTAGATAACTAGCCATTCTTCAGCAATCATGTCTCTGAAGAAGTCATTCATGAACCTTTGGAAGGTGGTGGGCAAGTTGGTAAGACCAAAGAACATGACTAGTGGTTCAAAGAGTCCCTTATGGGTGATGAACACTGCTTTCCATTGGTGTCCATCCTTTATCCTGACATTGTTGTATCCCCATCGAACATCGAGCTTGGTGAAGACCTTAGTGTCCTTGAGTTTATCAACAAGGTCAGAGATCAAAGGGAGGGAGTAAGCATTACAGATGGTATGTTTGTTAAGGTACCTATAGTCTTGACAAGGTTGCAGTTTTCCATCCTTTTTGTTTGCAAAGAAGAATGGAGCAGCTTGGGGAAATTGGAAGGACAAATCTTTTCAGCTTGGAGGTTTTTTTCAAGGAAAGCTTCGGTGGCCTTTTGTTCATCAGGAGAGAAAGGGTAGACCTTGCCAATCTTCAGGGTGAAGGTCTCATCAAGGTTTATTTCGTGGTCATAGGGGCAAGATGGGGGAAGGTGTTTGGAGGTTTCCTTGGAGAACACAGAGGAAAAATGCTTGTATTTGGAGGGAAGGGTGACCTTTGGTTTGGCCTTTTCGGCCACCATGGCAAGTTCAGTGGTGTTGGTGAGTTTGGCAATAATGGGGGAGCCCTTGGGGATGAAGCAGGATCCACAGTGGATGATTCTGTTGATGATATACACCTCTTTGGCTTGTTGGCAGAATTGCAATTCTGTCTCATAGCACAGGTATTTGTAGAGTCAGGAGTCATGGACAGCATGGACATTGATGTATTTGAGGGGTTGAGTGGAGAGAGTCCATTGCTTGAGATGGGAGTTGTGGTGAAGTTGGTTAGTGGTGTGGAGTTGATAGAGTTCAGAGGATTGGTCAGAGGATTTGGGGATGTTAATGGTTTGTTGGGTCCAGTTGATGGTGGGATTGGTTTGTTTCAATCAAGGAAGTTCTAGGATAATGTTCTCATTTCCACAGTTCATGATGTAGAAGAGGACTTTGTGGGCAATGCCTTTGACATTGATGAACAAGGTAGAGGTGAAGTGGATGAAGCTATTCTTATTGGTGGACTGGTCCACGTTTCAGATGGTGATGGGTTCTGCAAGTTTCTGGGTGGGGAGTTGATGTTTTCTGATGAATTGCCAGTTAATGCAGGACATATCTGCTCTGCTATCAACAAGAGCATGAGCATTGATGACTTTTATTGTGTGTAAGGGTTTGATAAGCTGAATGGGGAGTTTCATTGCTTTTGAAAAGGATGATACAATTACAGAAGCACATGTAAAAGAAGGGGAGACTTGCATCGAATGAGTTCCCTGGTTTAAAAATCCCATTGGAAAAAAACCTTCCTAACGGTTTCTTCTTCATCATCGTTTTCCTCAAGTTCAATGAGTTTGAGGACTTCTTCATCTTTCTTAGTTACCTTCTGGACCTTTCAATCCTTCAGGTTCTTGGGTGTGGAGGTGGGGGAGGAGGTGAAGTTGGGGCATTTCCCACTGAGATGACCGCTTCATTGGCAATGAAAGCAAAGTCCTTTTTCGATGCAGTGTTTTCGTTCAGCAGGGGTAAGTTTAGACACTCTTACAGCATCTACATCCATGGCATTGGGGTCTCTGGCAGGAGTGGGAGTGGGAGTGGTGTAAGATTGGTGTGTGACCCAGGAGGTCTTCCCAGCATGAAGCCTTGCAGTTTCCTGGGCCTGCACAAATTGGGAATCAAAGAGTGCAGCCTTCTTGTACCAATCCTTAATTTTCATGGGAAGGAAATCAAGTCTATAGATGTTCCGCATGATGGGTTCTGCCAACCCAACGGAGTAGTAGCTGATGAGAACGTTCTCATCAGTAATGCCCGAAAGGGCAATGTTGCTTTGAAAATCAGCAGTGTATTCAGTGAGGCTAGGGACATAGGATTTCTTGGAGGAGTTATACTCCATCCAGGTGGTAGAGAGCCAAGAGATGGCATTGGCAAGGGTATATTGGTGGACAAAGGTCTTCTGGAAGGCATTGCAGAAGTCCTTGAAGGTTCCGAAGGTGATAATGGTGGCAGAGATGGCCTTCTGCCAGAAGGTGTTGGCCCAAGTAAGAGCCGATCTGAGGGTCATGTAAAACAGTGCATAGGCTATCTTTTTTGTGTCTGAATTGTAAATCTGGTCATTGACAGTGAGGTAAAATCGCACGCTGCTCAATCATTGTACAGCCTTGGTGGGAGAACCGTCATAATTCTCAGGGGTGCCAAGGCAGAGTTCTGTGGGTTTCATAGTCATGGGAGTCGAAGTTGGATTTGGTGGGAGGGAGGAGCGGTGTACAGGGATGCCAGAAATGGGAGGGGGTCTGAAGATCTGTCCTGTCAGGGCAATGGGGGTGGGAGAAGGCAGAGTGGGGGCTCTGGGAATATTCAGGGTGGAGGAAAGGCAGTGAGCGAGTTCAAGGGTGTTATCCTCCTTATCGGTAAGGATGATATCAAGATCTTGGGGTTCAGGGGGTTCTTCTCTTTTGTCAGAGAAAGAGTTGATGAGTTCGTTCTTTCTGGGAGAGAGTTCCCAGAGAGAGGGAGGGATTCAAGTTTGTTGGGATATGGTGGGACTACAGTGATGGTAGCCACAAAGATAGCTTAGATCTTTTGTTATGCTTGGCCCAGGTAGGGACAAGCATAGCCTTGAGATATAAGTTCAAGGAGGTTCAAGGTGAGCACACACTCAATGGTAGTCCAAAGTCCAAAGGAAGAGACTTCACTCAACAGTGGGAGCAACCGGTCAAGGATTCAAGGACAGGTCTAATGCCTGGGCTTAGAGCAAAGGGAAAAACACAATGGATTCAGAGGAGACTTGAGGAGATCTAAGCTAAAGTATATCGGTAAGGTATCAAAGGTTTATATACCTTTAGGAAAGCATAAGGGCAGGCATAGAAGAGTAATGGCTGAGTAAGAATGGAATGTCATAGAATGTGGTGGAAGTATCCACTGATGAAGCAAGTGAAGGATGATGGAGAACTGGTGAGTCAGCGGCAAAAAGGAAATGAAGTCCAAGGAGCTAAGGTGTAACCATGCAACAAAAGAAAAGAATAAGCATGAATCATAACAGCAGCGGCCTATTTAGGCCAAGGACTTCCACAGCTGGCAGCCCCAGTGAAGTTAGCAGAATTGAATAGAAAACAATCTGTGACAACCTGTTCAACTAATCTAACATAAATCCCCTGTGAGCAACCAGGATATGTTGCCCTCACTTGCCTGTGATTGGGCAGCAGATGTGAGTAATACTGATCACTACCATTCAATCTGATCCCACACAAAGTGAGGTTTCTTTTTCTGGTTCTGGTGCTAGCCTCCCCACATTCAAAGAGGGGGTTCAAAGAGCTGCCAGGAACCCCTCAATGATGGATTAGGGGTGATGGAAGGTGAACACAGCCCACAAGCCCATCATACACAAAATACTCAATACTGTGGTGCTACCACATGCCACAACCAAACCCGAACACCCTCTGACCTTGAACCACCCCTCAACCCCAGACCAAATGTGATACCCCCCCAAACAAATCAAAAAAACTCATGAGCAAACATCCTCATTGCCACCCTGAACATTAATGGATGATCACACTCTAATGGCACCACATGAAACCAAACATCCAAATGGACCAAAATACACAAGCTAATGTGCCAAAAACAAATAAGTATCCTATGCCTCCAAGAGACCCACCTAAACCATGAACATCTTTCAGATATAACACAAATTTTTGGCAGACAAATTGCTGTCCATGCCTCAATGAACCCCAACAACCCAAGCATCTCTGTGGGTGTTGCCTTCATAGTCAACAAAGAATGGGTATGCCACAAACACACTCATGCCACTGAAATTCTACCAGGATGGGCTTTTCTCCTTACCGTGAAATGGACTGACACCTCAACTCTAAATATACTGAACATCTACACCCTGAATGCCCTGCAGGACCACCTGGCCTTCTGGGCCAACATAAACAAAAACTCCATGATCTCCAAATAGAAAACATCAATGTTATACTTGGAGACTTTAACATCACAGAAGACCTTCTTGACCATGCCCCAGCCTGCTATGATGATTATACTGCTGTCAAAGCACTACATAATTTTCGAGAGACCTTTAACACATGCAATGCATGGTGACATGACCACCCAACCACCATAGCATTCACATTTACAAGTAACATACACTCCACCTCACAATTAGATAGAATATACATACAATGACATCTGACCCACACCCTGTTGAACTGGGAAATAACAGACACCATTATCCTGTCTGATCACAAAATGGTCCTGACATGAATCACCCCCCCAAACCTCCCATATATTGGAGAAGGCTGATAGACAATGCCACTCGCATTGCTCTCTGACAACAAGGTGATAGGCAAGATCATATCCACAGGTATAAAACTACAACATGACCTTGAAACAGTACCAGTGCATGACCAAAACATACAACAATGGTGGATGACCTTTAAACTACATATCACAAACATGCTAAAAAAGTCTGCAAAGAAACAAATTGCCAAAATAACAAACAGAATGAACATCCTTAAGAAGGATATGGTGAGCATTGAACAACAAGATGATCTCAACACAAACAACAAACTACACACACACCTTGCCTTCTTATGCCAAGAACACCAACACCTTGACCAGAAAATCAGCCAGAATGAATGAGCAAAGACACAAGCACACTGGTTTGACAAAGGTGAAAAAATAAATACATACTGGACCAGTGTGCACAACCCAAAAAAACCTAGGGACATCATACATGCCCTATATAATCCCATACAAAACAAGCTAACAATGAAATCAACAGACATGGCAGAGATTGCAAGAAGATACCATGACAATCTGCAATCAAAAGACCTACTAGACTACAATGACCCAGAATGCCAAATGGCACAAACTGAAGTCCTATAGCAAATTCCCAAATCCCAAAAGTTCCATGACCAAGATGCCCCCATCAACAACTTGATAATCCAAGAACAAGTAACGATGGCCCTATGCTCCTCAAAAAACAGGACCATCACAGGCCTGGACAATCTTCCCTATGAACTATGGAAACTTCTACAAGACCGACACACACAGAATGCCAGACTTAATAAACCATCTTCCAATGTTACCAAGTGCCTAACTATACTGTACAATAATATACAACTAATAGGAACACTTAAAGAGGCAAATTTCTCCATAGGTTGGATGTGCCCCCTATACAAAAAGAAAGACTGAACAAAAATAGAGAATTACTGTCCAATCACACTACTCAATACAGACTACAAAATCATGACCAAAGCCCTAGCAATGCAACTAGCCACCCATGCCTACTCACTTCTTCACCAAGACCAAACTGGGTTCATCTCCACCCACTCCATCTTCGACCCAATCTGACTAGCAGAAACAATGTGCACATATGCAGACTACATGAAAGAAAATGAAGCGATTGTCACCCTAGACCAAGAAAAAGCATATGATAAGATAGACTGCCAATACCTACTGGCTACATTTTGTGCCTTCCAGGTACCAAACCTTTTTGTAAACACCATTGTCATCCTATACCAACATGCAAAGACAAAAATAATAATAAATGGGGTGTGTAGCAACACCTACCTGGTCACAAGAGGTGTTAGACAAGGGGATCCACTCTCTTGTCTTCTCTTCAACCTTGCAATTGAACTGCTTGCCACAAACATCCAGAACACCCCAAAAATTAAAGAATACCACATCCTGAACACTGATAGACTAGTAAAAATAAACCTATATGTCAACAATACCACAATATACCTGTCAGATGCAGACCAATATATGGACCTAGAATCTATTCTAAAGACCTGGTGCAGAGTATTTGGGGCAAAATTCAATTTAGAAAAAACTGAAATCATACCCATCAGCACAGAAGAACATCAGAAAAGAATAACCTGCACATGACAAATACACCCTAATGACCCCATACTCCCCCAGGGCATCCAAATTGCAGAGGACAGCCACCCCACACATATCCTGGGAGCCTGGATTGGAAATAAAGTAGAAAATGCCCAACCCTGGACCCTGATTATTGATAAAATAAAAGAATGACTCAATCTCTGGGCCCATTCAAGACCCACTCTGGATGCAAAATGTCTAATAATACAAATAATAATCAGTAATATGACACAGTTTCTCACACAAGCACAAGGAATGCCAAGCACTGTAATGAAATCCCTATACACAATCTTACAAGACTTTCTATGGAAAGGAAAAACAACCCCCCCTGGCCTGAGCATGAAAAATCTGATGAAACCATGCAGCGCAGGAGGCATCAACCTCTTAGACATTGATGCCAGGAACCAAGCGATAGACATCACTTGGCTTAAAGTATACATTGACTGATCAAACTGACACCTGACTTGGACATATGCAATAGTTGCAATAATAAACTGTATCAACAAATATGGAATCACCATGCAAAACGACCTACACACTTTTCTCACCACAGTCCATCCCTCAGGCAGACCAAAGAAAGACAGGAAACAAATCCCCTGACTGTCAAGTCCAGGTTCTCTGGATCAAAGTCCAATGGAGGTCTGGGGGAATGGGGAACAAAGTACTAGCATTGTTGAGCAAAGTTGACTGGAGGTGTGGAGATCAGAGATACAAAGGGGGTTGAGGACATTAGCACAGGACTTATGTGTCACACCCTTGTCAAGTTCTTGTCCTTGTATTTAAATGGAATGGAGATGAGAGAGAATAAAGAAGTCAGACTTGGAACTGGAGGTGACTTATTTGATATTCAAACTGAAGTATCTATGAAGGAAGTACAGGGTTCATATACTAGTTGTCCAGTAGAACTCTGGACTGGAGATTGGTAAGTAAGAATGTTAAGCAAAGGTGATGTACACAGTGATGAAGAAGATGGAAGTTGGAGAAGAATGGAAACCAAGAAATATTACTAAGAGAATAATACAGACTTATGAATACGAACTAGAACAAAAGGAGATGAATATAAAAAGTAAACATCCAGAGTGCCAACTCCAAGATGGTCCAGACCCAAGGACAGACACAACATCTGGAACTCCAGAGATGTCCAGAGATGGACTTCATGAAAATCTGGGATGTGACACTGACCTCTAATTGCACTCCTACAAATGGCAAAAAAGTTTAACCTCATCTTCACCTCCCAGAAATTGTCTAAAGCCCTAAAAAGACAAATGTCAGCATGATACCACATCAGAGTCCCCCTGAAACTTCACCACAAAACCAAGACAGACTGCCTTTACACAAAATACAAAGCAGTCCACATGAGAGACCTGATAAGGATATGCTGCTGGCTAAACAGAATAAATAGTAGCCACATACCACACCCAGACTGCATGTGCACCAACTGCAAATATGACTGAACAATTGGATGTCCCAACTCACACCAATGCACCTTCTTGGCCTGAGACATCACAGGCCTTACTGAGGACAAATATAATATTATCCTTCACCAAAAGAAAGATGACCTCACCTTAACCCACAGACAACTTGAGAAAAACAACAAAGCAAAGATCAAGAAAGGAGATGAAATAATCTTTGACCCCACTGTAACCTCACAAAAATCCCTAGACAAATGTTTCTGTGTTCTTGGAGATAGCCCCTATGACACCCTAAAACCAGCCTACCATTTAACCAATCCAAGATGAGAACAAGGACAAATAATAGAACCACTAACTGTGTACACAGATGGCGGCTGCCTTAAAAACAGTAAACTTGATGCAACCTATGGAAGCAGCATATGGTTTAGAGCTGAAGATCCAAGAAATAGGGCCATTAGAATACCAGGACCACACCAATCAAACCAAATCAGAGAAATAGCAGCCATTATTGTCATGCTCCAACAAACTGACCCAACCTCACCTACTACCATTGTTACTGACTCCCAATATGTGATAGATGGCCTCATGAAACACCTCAGCACCTGGGAAGACAATGGATGGACAAACATCAACAATGCTGAATGGTTTCAGGCTGCCACTTACCAACTATGGCAACACATAGCACCCACAAACTTCAAATGGGTCAAAGGATATGCAAAAACTTTAGGAAATGAACAAGCTGACAAACTTACAAATCAAGGCACACAGAAGGCCCAGCCAGATGAAATTGACCAAACAATATCCAGAAACTTCCACCTCCCAGGCATTAAGTTAACCACACTCACACAATGAATAGCATATGCAGCCATCCACCAACAACATGACACCATGTACACAAGAAATACACTTATGAACCTAGACATCACCTGCTATGCCATACAAGAGATCACCCACAACCTTGAGACTGATGTGACCATATGGAAAAATCTACGACACCACAATATAAGACACCCAATCCAAAATTTCTTATACCACACAATGACAGGCTCCCTTCAAGTTGGAGACTTTTGGGCCAACATCCCAAATTATGAAACACACGCAATCTGCTTATGATGTGAAATCACAGAGTCCCTTGAATATATACTAACAGAATGCGATACAAAAGAAACTGCCATAATATGGAACCTGACAAAACATGCCTGGCCAGACACAGTGACAAATTGGACAACACCCACCCTCAGCCACATCCTTGGATGTGGAAACTTAACCCCCACCATGGATGAACAAGGAACTAAACCCCCATGACAAAAAGGTATGAAATGCCTGCAGCATATCCTAATATCTGAAGCTGCCTACCTACTGTGGACACTAAGATACAACCAAGTCATAAACAAAGAAACACATACACACACCACAATCACCAAACAATGGAAGAATGTGATTGAAACTAGACTTAACATTGATCGCAGATTAGTGAAAATGAACAGGAAGCTATACATGAAAGCAAAAGTCCTCCATACATGGACCTCCATTATCCCCAACACTAAAACCCTACCATGAGACTGGACCACAAACCTTGAGGTTTTAGTGGGTATCAAGCTGCCCAGGACCCCTGCCTAACCAGTGACACCAGATAGTGCACAGAGCTCCACACCTCCTATGAAAATAGGGCATGCATAAGAGCATTTTTCCCTCAGACCAGTTGCCCTCCAATGCCCACCTTAGTGTGTTCTGTAGGACTAGCCCTGTCAGTTGCTACATAACAATATACACTTGTCTAAAAAAAGAAAGTATATGCTTTTGGCATTATGAAGCATCTCTGGTTTATGTAATTTGGTTGCCATGGGAGTGAGATACAAGCATTTCAAAATAACATGTCATTGGGACACTTATTTGATTCTATATTTAACAACCATTATATCATATATAACATAGGATTTTGAGAGCTGTTGATGGTTGCTATGTTACCAAGCTGTGTAATTGTCACATCCCAGATTTTCGTGAAGTCCATCTCCGGACATCTCCGGAGTTCCGGACGTCGCGTCAGTCCTTGGGTCCGGACTATTACGGAGTTGGCACTCCGGACGTTTACTTTTTATATTCATCTCCTTTTGTTCTAGTTCATATTCGTAAGTCTGTATTATTCTCTTAGTCAGATTTCTCGGTTTCCGTTCTTCTCCGTATTCCGTCTTATTCATCACTGTGTACATCGCCTTCGCTTAACTCTCTTACTTACCAATCTCCGGTCCGGAGTTCTACCGGACACTTAGTATATAAACCCTGTACTTCTTTCGTAGATACCTCAGTTTGAATATTAAATAAGTCACCTCCAGTTCCGAGTCTGACTTGTT
>JBBPUH010000267.1:0-14791 GCA_038094555.1 Boletus aff. phaeocephalus
AAAGGTTGACAATGCTGTTCAAGCCACCAATCTCATTAATCCTGCCTTTGCCTCTTCTATCTCTGTTCAAGCTGTCTGAAATATTCTCAAGGCTGCATCTTTAAAGGCTGCAATCAAGAAAAGAAGACCCTCTTGCCTATCAAGTATAGAAAGAGAGGTTGGATGTGCTTTCAAATACAAGGATGACTGTGGGAAACTATATAGACTAGAGTTATTTTGTCAGATGAGACAAATACCAGTAGGATTGGGTCAAATGAAAGGATATATATGTGGTAAAAAAATATGAGCCTATATAAAACAAGAAGGTTTAGGAAATAATAAAGTTAGAAGGAAGTTCTTTGATGGTTTGAGAATTTATAAATTGGGATAGAGTTGGGATAGTTGTAGTGGCAGAGGGGAGAATGGATACTAAGCAGGATGTGTCCATTTTTAAAGACTATCTGCTTTTTAATATGAAAAACTTGATAATTTCTGAAGTAAGCATTATCTTTTAATAAGATAGTGGCTTGAAACACTTCTTCAAAATGGTTCAAAACTTGACTTGGCCATAGTAGACTTCCCTAGACCAGTTTTGGATATAATCTGTCTGACTAGAAAGCCAGATTTAAAAAGAATAAGAATATTGACTTTAATAATGATAGAAATGGATATTATGGTATAGTAAGCTCAATTAAAGTAGGACATAGGGTGTTTACATTGCTTGGAGTTATGTCACTTACATAATTACACAGCTTGGTAACATAGCAACCATCAACAGCTATCAAATTCCTATATTACATATGATACAATGGTTGTTAAATATAGGGTCAAATAAGTGTCCCAATGACATGTCATTTTGAAATGCTTGTATCTCACTCCCATGGCAACCAAATTACATAAACCAGAGATGTTTCATAATGCCAAGAGCATATACTTTCATCCATCCTGCAAGTACTTTACCTAATTCATTCTTGTTCTTCTATTATTTTCCAATCTTTCCAAAATCACTAAACATTGGGACACTTTTTTGAGCCACTGTACATATGATATAATGGTTGTCAAATATAGGGTCAAATAAGTGTCCCAATGACATGTCATTTTGAAATGCTTGTATCTCACTCCCATGGCAATCAAATTATATAAACCAGAGATGTTTCATAATGCCAAGAGCATATACCTTCATCCATACTTCAAATACTTTACCTGATTTATGCTTATTCTTCTATTATTTTCCAATCTTTTGAAAATCACTAAACATTGGGATACTTTTTTGAGCCACTATAAGTCCTATGCTGATGTCTTCACCTCCTCCATACTCCACACCACTGTCAGAGTGGTGCTCCTGAGGTGGATGGAAGGAGGATATCTTCTCCTGGGGGATGTCTGATGGAAGTCTGGAGGATAGGGGTTATTTCTGGGATTTCAGAATAAAGTCTGGAAATGGATCATCCAAAGTTGAACTGGGGTGGAGTGGAGCATGAAGAAGGTGAGGACATTGGTGCAGGACTTATGTGTCACACCCTTGCCAGTTTCCAGTGACCTGCACAAAGATGAATGTGCATGGAGTCATGAGTGTAGTATAGAATCCCCAGCCAGCCTGTGGCCAGAATCAGACCATATCTTATGAAGACATAGCTTAGTATCCCATCTAGCTTCCCTCCAAATTTCAACTTATAGCCCAAGCTGTTACACTTTTGGTACCATTGAACTTGACTTAGGAACCAGTATTAGGAAAAAAAGTAATAAGTATAGTAGTTAGTACTTAGTAGTTAGACTTAGTGTACCTAATCATGTAGCACAGCCTGATGTGCATTCTCAGTGGTCACATGACCATAGCCTGTCTAGGGCACTGCCACAATTGCTGCCCAGACACAGCTGTGAGTAAACTCCCACCTAGAATATTCCATTGGAATACATAGCCCATTGCATTGCCTTGGGTAGTTTCCAAGGGAATACATAGCCTATAGGCTGTGTACACTGCCATGATGATGAGTCATGCTTAGTCAGCCCTAAGGGAGTGCCAAGCCCATGCTTACAAAGCAGTGGAGCCATTCAACCAATCAGAAGTAAGGATTGGTGAGCAAAGCACAGCCCTTTGTAATTACCTATAAAAGGAGTGGAGATTCCCCCACAGTTAGTGTGCTTGCCTAGGTGCTTGCCTAAGTGCATAAGTGCCAATAAATAATAGTGTGGTGTTCACAATAGTGTGAGTTAACCACAGGTGCTACCCTCCATTGAGTGAGTACCACCAGGTCTATAGGACCACTAGTTAGTTGTTAGAGACCTCATACCTCCAGAGTGAAGGTAGAGTCTCAGAGATAAGTCTACAGTAGATAATCTCACCCATTTTCTAGTACTCCAAGAGTGAGACTAGAAGCCCTTAGTCAGACTAGGTAGTGTGAACTAGAGCAGAAAACACCTACCATTGTGAGAGCTAGAGCACAGCCACTCAGTTGAGAGGTGTCTCAGCCACAAAGTGATTACATAAGCTTTCAGCCTAAGTGGGCATATACACTGCCACTGTAACCTAAGTAAATCTAGCTTAGAAATACTTAGGACTTGAGAATTGTGTACACATCTGACAACATCCATATACAGCTGACAACTGCTGACTAATCTCCATTCCAGTGACCCAATATAGAAGGTTTATATCTAACCCTTATTGTGTGAACTGTGTGACCCTGGGAACTTTCCCACACCCCTAGTTATCAGCAGATTCATTAGGAATCTAGCAACTTTTATTGGAAAGCCTTTAGCTTTTCCAGGTTATCTCTTTTAGGTACCAAGGTACCCACCATAGGAACTGTGCCAAGCAATTTATTTCCATTGTAGGCAGTTCTATTTTTAGAACATGGAATTTTCCCGCACTTCTACTCTTCAGATTTCAACACTACTTGTTGAATTGCTCACTTGTTGACTTGTCCCATAAAACTTTCCCACACCTAGTAAAACTAGTGCTGCATACTACTACCTCTGCTTACTCATATTCCAAGCAGCAGGAGTCATTACATTTACTGTAGCTTGCTAGAATTGCTCTACAAGCCACACTTTTAGCTACATAGTTACCTTAGATAGTACTACAGTAGCTTAGCTAGGTTAGATAGCCAACCCTTTTCTCTGACTAATAATCAAGGAAGGAAGAACAACCGGGGATCCAATTGGTTAAGTTTCATTACTCATCTAGTAGAACTAACAAGTCTCTTCTATTTGATCTGGTAGTTAGAGTTGTCCTCTCACCAGCTCATAACCAGATTGGATCCAGAGGATATAATTGCATAGGATTTGCCTAGCATCTTAGCAGTCCATTATCCTGAACAACAACACTGGTCCTCATATTTCAGAGATTGGGGATGATAGGATGGAGAGGGTTTGAGGACAAGAAGAAAAAAAGGGTAGATGATATTAATGATGCATGGTGAACATACATAATGATATACATACAGTGACAAAAAATGACAAACAATATTCAAACTAAAGAACTACAAAGGAGGTACAGGAGATTATATACTAATGTCTGGTAGAACTCTGGGCCAGAGATTGGTAAGTAAAAGTCCTAAGCGAAGGTGATGTACACAGAGATGAATAATATGGAAGATGAAGAATATCAGAAACCAAGAAATCTTACTAAGAGGATAATATAGACTTATGAATGTAAACTAGAATGAAAGAAGATGAATATAAAAGATATTGTCTGGAGTGCCAACTCCAAGATAGTTTGGACCCAAGAATCAATGTGTCACCCAGAACTCTGGAGACGGACAGAGATGGACTTCACAGAAAATCAGGGATGTGACATCCACCCTGGTTCAACTCTGGATGACTCATTTCTGGACTTCATCCTGAAGTCCCAGAAATAACCCCTATCCTCTGGACTTTCATCAGACATCCCCCAGGAGAAGATATCCTCCTTCCATCTGCCTCAGGAGCACCACTCTGACATATACTTCCTTCCACTCACAAGGGTGGACCTCACTATATGCAGCAATTGCTTCAAGATTCTCTAGCCATTTGTCAAGAATTTAGAAAGCCTGACTTATTCCTTACCATGACTGCAAATGGAAGCCAGCCTGAAATCTCTCAAAATCTACTTGCTGGTATGTAGTGTTGTGCACAGCCTGGCTCGGCTCAAAAGCCCCGGCTTTGGCCCAGCTTTAAACGGCTCAGGCTTCCAAAAATCACAGGCTGAGCCCCCACTAACAGCTCAGGCTCAGCCTTGGCTCAGCCCAAGCTCAAGTCCCGGCTCACCTGTGACATTCAAAATATCATAGCAATCAATCTCGCAGTACAAGAATTTAGTCTAATGGTAGCATAGAAATGTTGTCTTCATCCACGTCATCTCCACTAGTGCTGTCAGTGATCCCGACCATATCGTCCCAACCTTCCATCACAGCTTCATGACTTGTACCCCCAGCAACTTCGGACAGCACGGATGGATCGTCATGGAACAGTAGATCATGGTGAATAAGACACTTGAGGCACTGAAGTGCCTCAACAATGTCCCCCTTGAGACAATTGCACCATTTGCTGATTGTGATACCTGCGAATGAGAATGCACATTCGCTAGAGACAGAGGTGGCCATGACAGATAAGTAGTCATGTGCAAGTGAAGCCCAAACAGGATATCGAGTAGCATTTTGTCCCCACCATTGAACGACTGACCTTCCAGGAGTGAGCTGGTCTTTGGAGCTGAGATAACCATGAAATTCGTCATACCAAATGTTGTTGTGTGATGGCATGTCTTGATTGGCCGTAAAGCTATTGTCGTCATCATTGGGGAGCTCACGCAGGAGCTGGCCAATTTTTCCGTGCGCTGATATGAGAGGGGTTGTGGCTTGACAAGTCAGAAGTTGTGCCTTAGTCGTGCTCAACTCTGCGTGACGATCACGGTACTGTGAGTTTCAGACTTTCAGTCTGACCAGTAGAATGAATTATCCATGCTCACCACGTCTTCTGCATGCTTCAAGGCCTTCTCATAGCGCTCCTTGCCCCAGTATTTGCAAATATGCAATCCTTTTTGAACGGGATCCAAAACTTCAAAAATGTCAGTTTGTTCCAGGGAACACGACTCTGATACATGAGTGCACAACATATTCACTTACTCATGGCAATGGTGTACACATCATTGACTGACGTGCGATCATAATACTCTGTGATCTTTTTCACCCCGGCTTCAAGTGCAGGCCAGAAGTCGACATATTCAGGTTTGATAGTGTGGCTATCCCAGGCAGCATGCAACGCCTCAAGAGCAGGGAGAGCGAGGTGGACAGTGGGCCCAGAATCTGACAAAAAGGACTGCTGAGCCTTTTCTGACTTCCCCAAAAGTGCTAGTAGAGTGTGAACACGCCCCCACTCAACATCTGACAGTTGCAAGTCAAGAAGACGTTTCTGCCACTCACAGTCCTTCTCGGTGACGGCCATTTCACGAACAAATATGTTGACATCCTGTGTAACATTAGTGTCGTTGTTGACGATCATCGAGCTTGAAAAGACTTACCTCCTTAAGTGTATCCGACCGTTCAAGCATAATGTACATGGATGACCACCGTATGGGCATGTCAAGCAATAGTTGCAATGGGCATTGGGAAGGTGGGTGATCGGGTCTCTCTTGAAGCTGGATCTGATGGAACAACCCCTTGCGCTTGGCCGATGACCGCTCCTATCAGGCTGATGGTAAGCAGAGACAAACACGATAAAGGATGAGTAGTACCTTGACACAAATTGAGTGAATTATGCCGACTTCATCCTGTTCAGTACCACAGTGGGCAATAAGGTTGCTGTCGGGGTGGTGAGGATCATATGCTTTGGATTTGCTATGCATGCTCAAAAGCACTTGCGTCGCAAGGTTGACAATGTGGGCGAGACAGCTAATAAGAAGCTAGAACGAGCCATGTTGACTGGAATGAGTGAGCACTGACCGCACTCTCCACTTTCTATGGTTCCATTCTGTTCCAGTAGCCTCCTCAATGTGCCGACTGAATTCAACTAAGGTAGTATCCATATTGCTTGCATTGTCGCATGTGACATGACCTATCTATGAAGTCAATTAGTATATGAGACACAAAAGCTGAGTAGTAACAAATATCTTACCTTTTCTTGAATTCCAAGGCGCTCGACAATCTTGAAAAGTGGGAGTCCTAAACGGACACCGTTGTGTGCGCTATTCATGCATGTAAAGCCTAGAAGGGCTGTCTTGACTTCCCAACATTCGACCTTTGATTCTTCAATCCATGACCCTGTAACAGCAAAGTATGTGTCAGTGTTCAATGCTTGCCAGGTGTCACATGTCAGGTTCACTTGGCCTTTAACATGGTCGCTCTAACACTAAATGTCAGGTTTGAAATAACACATCTACATGCTACGTACCAATATCCGTGCTTGCAACTTGATCATTTGTTGCTTAAACATTTGAATAATAGCCTCGCGTGTGGTTTTGCAGTTTGGGATTTTCACGCCATTTGTCGCACGTGCAGCGACATCAATCATATTTTTGAATGTTGATTGCTCCAGAGCAGATATGGGCTGATGCGATACTAAAACGAGCAAAGCGATGTGCATACTAAATGTTACTTACCTGGTCCGTATCAACAAGCGACTGGATTGCTGCATCATGAAAGAGTTGCTCGGTGTATTTCTCCTTTGTAGGAATAGGCTGGAGGTGGCCATCAAGTTGTGCTTGCTGGCTCATGGTAGCACTTATCTTTCATTGCTTGCAGTCCCTGGGTAGCATTGATACGAAGCCATTTTCACTTGCCCACTTCAAATACGCTCCCTTTGTGATAGCACGTTATTGGTCTGCTTTAGGAGTAGTAGGAATATGTACACACCCGATGGCAACTATCCAAATGATGGCGACATGTCGTGACCTCAGCCACAAGGGCTGTGGGTTTGCCAGATGTTTTTCTAATGGAACGCTGTAAGAAACGATGAGAGACAGTGTAATAAGCACCTACGAGCAAGGTTCACAATTGCGATATTTTTTCCCTTCCACAACGTATGGATCTGAGAAGAAAAAATCAATGTCACAGCTACAGCTTTCCTGGCGGGTTTTGACAGGGTTATCGAGGTCGATGAGTTTGATGTCCTGCAAGTCGACATGCTTGGGCAATTGAGACACCAAACCTGTGTGCAAATCGAT
Source organism: Boletus aff. phaeocephalus (assembly GCA_038094555.1). NCBI lineage: Eukaryota > Fungi > Basidiomycota > Agaricomycetes > Boletales > Boletaceae > Boletus > Boletus aff. phaeocephalus. The sequence goes on from JBBPUH010000267.1 coordinate 7,115, forward strand.
CACTCAAGTGGCATATGGGTTACAGTTAGTTGATGTACCTTGTCGTTGCTCATCACCAGTGCTGGCGCCACTGCCAGCAATTCGCACTCTTTTTTTACCTACAAGGACAACAGGTCAGATGAATTTGAGACTGAAAAGGTGAGGCCAAGCATACCTTTGACCAGCCGGGAGGACATGCTTGGCTGATCTTCTGCATCACTGGTGAGAGGCGTTTTCAACTCTGTTTGGCCATGCTTGCATTTCTGTATGGCAGGACCAGGTAAAGTGGAGCCCTGGTGTGGTGAATCTTGATCCGAGTTGATGTATTCTGAATCGCCTTGAGGGTTGCAGCAGGGCGATGGAGGTACTGAGGTGGGAACCTGATGGTGAGACCGAATCTCAGGTGTGGCTACGTTCTTGGCATCTCTAAGCCTTGCTGAGGGAAGCACAGCTTGCTTAGGATGGGCACCGGTGGTGTTGTCGCTGTTCATTTTACACTCCCAAGAGTTGGACTTTTTTGGCTGTGGCGGCCAGTGCTCAGACTCGTTTATTGAAAATCTTGTAATGTACAGTTTATGGCACCACCCGGACATATAGTGAACTATTGAAGAAGCATAGGCAGATCATGTATTCCTGCCCCAGCCCCGACCCTGGCTTAGCTTTGACATCCCATAGGCCAGGCCAAAGGCTGTCATGAGCCCCATTATGCAGCTCGGCTTGGCCTGGGGCCTGAGGCCAGGCCTTGCACAACACTACTGGTATGTATATTTTATTCATATAAGAATATTATAAGGTTAAATAATTCTTATTATCTAGGTCAAACAACTGTAGATAGGCCAGATTTGATTGCATGTGTCTTCCATGGCAAGCAACAAGCATTACTGAAGAAGATCTGTGATGGATACTTTGGACAAGTAGCTGGATTTGTTTACACCATTGAATATTAAAAACATGAACTTCTTTACATGCATCTTTTGATTTTCTTGGAACAACAAGACAAGATTTCCACTGTCCAGAAAATTGATGCCATAATCCCTGCACAAATTCCAAATCCCCAAACCCATCCCCAACTTCACTCTGCTGTTTCCAAGTACATGCTTCATGGGCCTTGCTCTCCTCAAAGATGTTTGGAAAATAATATCTGCAAAAAACACTTTCCCAAGGTCTTTACAGATCAGACCATTATTAAGGAGGATGGACATCCTGATTATGCTTGCCCTGACAATGGAAGGACTATCCAAAAGCAACAGGATGTCTTTGACAATAAAGTTGTTGTTCCTCATCAAAGAGAACTGTTGGTACAATTTAATTGTCATATTAACCTGGAGGTCTGTGGATCTATCAAGGCTGTCAAGTATACCCAAAGTATATCTACAAGGGTCCAGATCATGCCACTATCCTTACAGAAGGTGAGGATGAAATCTGTTCCTATCTTGATACCAGATACATATCATCCATCCAAGCTTGCCACAATATTTTTGAATTTCCTATGCATATGGAATGGCCAGCTGTCTATTGTCTGTCTGTTCATCTTCCTGGTCACCAATCTGTGGTTTTTTGAGCAGAAGATGTGGTTGAAAATGTCCTCAACAATGTCAAAGATACTCAGCTACTTGAATGGTTTAAAGCCAATCAAGGTCCTAATCTTATTGAAGCTGGAGCTCACAATCATCTATATCAAAACTTTCCCAAACATTTTGTTTGAAACAAGAGCCAAGCTATTCAGAAAGTCCATCAAAGATATAACACCATTGGATGCATGTACTCTGTTCTTGTTACTGCTGGTGAAGCATTCTATTTGCACCTTTTGCTAACTGTAGTTAAAGGTAAGATTGTTATTAACATGTTTATAAGGCACAATTCATATTTCTTATCAAAAGCTGCCACATCCTATAAAGATCTTTGAACTGTTAATGGCCATCTATATGAAAACTTCAAAGAGGCCTGTCATGCATATGGTCTTTTGCAGGATGATAGAGAATGGCTTTTGTCTTTGGAGGAAGCAGCTAATTTCAAGACAAGCCATCAGCTACATCATCTTTTCATTGTCATTCTGGTGCATTGTGCTCCTGTGGATCCTTATTGATTGCAGGAAGCCTGCAAGCATCATTTATGTGATGATCTTGCCCATCAACTCACTTGCACCTTTCACATTGTTGAACCCAATCAGAAACAGATTTATAACTATGGATAATATCTCATAGATCAAGACCTTAGAATACATGGCAAAACCTTACAGGACTTTCCTACAATGCCTAGACCACAAAATGATTGGGATCACTATAGAGGAAATCAGCTCATTTTTGAGCAAAGAAATTATAACAGAGAAGAGCAGTAGAAACATGTTGACAAAGGGCTTCCCACTCTTAATCCTCAGCAACTCACTCTCTATGATGCTCTTATGAATAGTGTTATCAACTCCCATGGATCTTCTTTCTTCACAGTGGTGGTGGATATGGAAAGACCTATCTAGCCAACTCATTGCTGCTGGTGTTTGTACAAGAGACAAGATTGTTCTTTGTATGGCCTCTACTGGTCTTGCAGGTCTTCTTCTTCCTGGTGGTCATACTACTCATTCATGCTTCAAAATCCCCATTCCCTGCCATGAACAAAGTACATGCAATATCAAAAAGAATGATGCCATTCATGAAATTTTAAAAAATACTTCTCTTATCATTTGGGATAAGGCAGCCTCTCAGCATTATTTCATTATAGAAACTGTGGATTGCACTCTTCATGACTTGCTGGATCAACCCAATCATCCATTTGGTGATATTACAGTTCTGTTTGGTGAAGATTTCAGACAAACTCTTCCAGTTATTCTACATGGCTCAAGAGAACAAATTGACCTAGCCACTCTTATCTACCCCAACCTTTGGGCAAGAATGGTTATTTACTATCTTCATCAAAATATGCATTTAGGTCAAGATCCAGAGTCTAATGAATGGGTACATCAACTTCTACAAATAGATGTAACAGATGGAGATGTGGTACTTCCTGAACACATGTGTTGTGGTGATACCATGGCATCCCTCATAAATTCCCTATACTCTCAGCTTCTTTCCCAAAACCAACATCTTCCTGATCAATATTTTCTAAACCATACTATTCTCAGTCCTAGAAATGAACAAGTTCATGAAGTCAATACCACCATTCTGGACTTTGTTGCACCCCAGGAAAAAATCACATACTTCAGTGTAGACTCTGTGGTAGAGCAAGAATATGAATATACCCAACCAGAAGTGCTCAACACATTTAATTCCTCTGGGTTTCCCCTTTGCAAGCTAGAGCTTAAAGTTGGTGCACCACTTATGCTTTTACACAATCTGGATCCAATGAATGGCCTTTGCAATGGTACATGCTTGAGGCTTCTTAGATCTACTCACCACATTTTGGAGTGTAGAGTGTTAGGTGGAGATATTCCCAACAAGGTGGTCTTTATTCCTCACATGGCTCTTGACTTTGGTCTTTAAAATTCTTCTATTCCTTTCTGGCACCTGCAATTTCCTATCCATCTAGCCTATGCCATGACAATTAACAAGTCACAAGGTCAGATAGTTAAGCATGTTGAGTTAAATTTGAGCTCTCCTGTTTTCTCTCATGGACAACTTTATGTGGCTTTATCACAATGTATTCATCCCAGAAACATTAAAATTCTTTTTCCCCATGGTCAAGCAGATATCAAAGTGACCAATGTAATCTGGACTGAAGTAATTAGAAATCTAAAACATTTGATATATAGACATTTTTGTTCACCATACCATGAATAGAATCTATTATATTGCTCAATTACTGGCATGAATAGTATTACTAACATATCCACACAAATGAATAGGATGCCTCTGGTCTTTGAATAATCACTATACTCTAAGGAGTAAATATTAGGATGACAAGGGCTGTTAGGCTCTTGCAACATATATATTATAGGCATATAGTCTAAAAGCTGGGATAACGATTGTAGTTCAAAGTTCATTGGCCCTTGCAGTGGATAAAACACTCTACTAGGATAACAAGGGCCATTAGGCCCTTGCAATGTACTATGGACTTATAGTTTAAAAACTGGGATAAGTATTATATTCAAAAACTGGGATAAGGATTGTATTTAAAAACTAGGATGACAGGGGCCAAAGGCCCCTGCAATGAGTGAAAACACTCTCATCAACTTTATAGCCCAAGCTGTTACACTTTTGGTACCATTGAACTTGACTTAGGAACTAGTATTAGGGAAAAGAGTTATAAGTATAGTAAATAGCACTCAGTAGTTAGACTTAGTGTACCTAATCATGTAACACAGCCTGTCTAGGGCACTGCCACAATTGCTGCCCAGACATAGCTGTGAGTAAACTTCCACCTAAAATATTCCATTGGAATATATAGCCCCCTTGCATTGCCTTGGGTAGTTTCCAAGGGAATATACAGCCTAAAGGCTGTGTGCACTGCCATGATGATGAGTCATGCTTAGTCAGCCATAAGGGAGTGCCAAGCCCATGCTTACAAAGCAATGAAGCTATTCAACCAATCAGAATAAAGGATTAGTAAGTAAAGCATAGCCCTCTGGATGACTAATCAGACTACACAGCCCTCTGTAAATACCTATATAAGGAGTGGAGATTCCCCCACAGTCAGTGTGCTTGCCTAAGTACTAAAAAGTGCTTGAGTGCATATATAAGTATAAGTATATCCAATAAATAATAGTGTGGTGCTCACAATAGTGTACCCACAGGTGCTATGTACTCTCCATTGAGTGAGTACCACCAGGTCTATAGAACCACCAATTAGTTGTTAGAGACCTCATATCTCCAGAGTGAAGGTAGAGTCTCAGAGATAAGTCTTGAGTAGACTATCAAGTCCAGGTCCTCCAGATCAAAGTCCAACAGAGGTCCAGGGGAAAGGGAAGTGGAGTACAAGCTTGTTGAGTGAAGTCAACTGGAGATACGGAGGGGGTGAGGATGTTGGTGCAGGACTTATGTGTCATACCCTTGTCAAGCCCTTGTCCTTGTATTTAGAATGGAACAGAGATGAGAGAGAATGGAGGATAAGTCAGACTTAGAACTGGAGGTGACTTATTTGATATTCAAATTGAAGTATCTATGAAAGAAGTACAGGGTTTATATACTAAGTGTCTGGTAGAACTCCAGACTAGAGATTGGTAAGTAAGAGGATTAAGTGAAGGCAATGTACACAGTGATGAATAAGACAGAAGTTGGTGAAGAATGGAAACCAAGAAATATTACTAAGAGAATAATACAGACTTACAAATGTGAACTAGAACAAAAGGAGATGAATATAAAAGTAAATGTCCAGAGTGCCAACTTCGAGGACTCAAGGACTGTCATGTCATCCGGAACTCCAGAGATGTCTGGAGATGGACTTTATGAAAATCTGGGATGTGACAGTATTCCCCTCTTAGGGCCAAGCCCTTGAGGTCCAAGCATGCTAAGTGGAAATAACCCCTAAGTGGACCCTAGTGTGGAACTCTGTGTGGAATCTCACTTTGTCTATGCATGTGACTCTGTTGATCAACAGATCAATTCAAACTCCGAAATCTGGCTGGTATAAGAATAGCTGTGCCCTTTTGTTGGACTTAGAAAAATTTCCTCTCATGTCCAACTCAATCAACAACATCTGAACTTGGTCTGATGCACAGCTTGCCGAGTGTGAGGACGACAATGATGAGTTGTGGGATGCCAAGGCCACAGAGCACTGGAGACAAGTAACGGCATACAAAGAGGAGGAGCAAAAGAAATGCAAGGCAGAGGAAAAGGCATGTCAAAAAGCAGAGGAAGAGGCACGTTGTGTCTCAGTGGAGGGTAAGTCTGGTCTTTGGATTCGTTGTGTCATACTAATTGTCTTCTAGGCTTTAGAAATCCAGGCATAGCAACATATCAACAAAGGCAAGGGGAAGATGCCCCCTAAGTGCTGGAGATGTCTGGCCTGGGGCCTCAAGTGCATTCTTGGTCTTGGTAAGTCAACATCATGTGTGGAGTGCTGGAAGGTGAAGATGAAGTGTGGTTGCCCCAGAGTAGACAAGCCAGAGAAGAGGAGAAGACAGATAGACAATGAGGAGGGGCCATTGAAGAAGAGGAAGATGATAATGGCGACAATTGAAGAATCAGAGGATGAGCCAGAGAAGGAGGCAATGGAGGCAATGGATTGGGAGGGGATTGCCCAGAGCACCCTCAAGATATTTGAAGAACCCCGGAAGGCAGTTAGGGCACAGAGCAGGTGCCTTGACTGCCAAAACCTTCTCCTTGAGCACCTCATGAAGCTCAAGTCAGAGGAGGTGTATGGAGAGGAATTGGAGGAGGGATCAGAGGGATCAGAGGATGAAGAGGAGGTAGAGGAAGGCAAGATGGAGGAGGTGGGCGAGAAGTTGTAGGGGTTGGCCATAGAGGCCATAGAGGTGGTGGAGTTGGTGGAATAAACGGAAGAAACAGTAATTGTACAATAGTAATTGTGAATGCAAAGTGTCAAAGTCAGCAAAAAAAAATAGAGTGAAAAGAAAGAAGAGAGAGAAACTTTAAGATTGGAGTGGACCAGGCTTGTCAGAATACTTCTGGTGGAAGTCTGTCAAAAGCTCTGTTGCATGTCCTGACTCCATTGCCAATAACCATAAAGTCTCTTCGTCAGTTTCTTCATATCCTAACCAGCATACCAGGTACAGGAGTTGGCAGTAACACCTTCTCCAATCGATCTTGGAGTTGAGTACCTCCTTGATCTTGTACTCAGGTTTGCTGTCAACCTCTACCAGAGGTGGTGGAGGTTGGACATGGTTTGGAATGGTGTTCAGAGTTGAAGGTTCTAGCTGTAAAACATGGTGTACAGATTTCATTGATTTGGAAAGATAGAGTGTGAGAGAATGAGTACCAGGTTTGGTGATGATGGTGAATGGACCCAGATACTTTTCAGATAGTTTCTTGGATGGTTGAGTAGACCGGAGGTATTTGGCTTTTAGCATAACTTGGTCTCTGACCTTGAAGTCCGGAGCTGGACTTTGTTTCTTGTCTGCTGATCCTTGGTAGCATTTCTGTGCTTCCAGCATTTCAGACTAGAGGAACTCATGGAGTTTGTCCAAGTCTGTGACATAGGACTTCACTGTGGAGGAAAAGAGGTCAAGGTTGGAGTGGATAGAGAAATTGGGGTGATAGCCTTTATTGGCGAAGAATGGGGATACTCCTGTGGTAGCACATGGAGTGTTGTTGTAGGTGAACTCTGCGAGAGACAGGAGTTCAGACTAGTTGTCCTGTTGATAATTGCAATAAATCTGAAGGTATTGTTCTAGAGTCTGATTAGTACATTCCATTGGATCATTCCCCTCTGGATGATATCCAGAGATGAAGTGAAGGCACATCTCCAGAGCTTTACCTAAAGAATGGAAGAAGTGGGATACAAACTTGGAGCCCCTGTCAAAGGTGACATGGGAGGAAACTCCATGCTTGTAGAAGACGTGGATTAAGAATAACTTGACAAGTTTGGCAGAAGTAATTGTATCATGAGTTGGAATAAAGATAGACTGTTTGGGTAGTCTGTCTATGATCACAAGGATGGCGGTGTCGTTGTTCAGGATAATAGATTGCTAAGATGCTAGGCAAATCCTATGCAATTATACCCTCCGGGCCCAATCTGGTTATGAGCTGGTGAAAGGACAACTCTAACTACCAGATCAAATAGAAGATACTTGTTAGTTCTACTAGATGA
>JBBPUH010000268.1:0-14791 GCA_038094555.1 Boletus aff. phaeocephalus
CGCACATGTCCTTATCGACAAGCGCTTGGCTCTCGTTTGCTCGCTCCCACCACCACCAAGGAACCCCGGACTCTACACAACACTTGTTTTCACGCTTGCTTCCTCAGAATGTCTACAGAAACGACCATGAAGTTTGAGAATCTCCAAGAGAAGTTTGGCCGGTTCAGAATCCTTATCGTTGGACGCTCCAACTCGGGCAAGACGACTATCCTTCGGGGGATCTGCGACTCCACGGAAAACCCAGAGATCTACGATGGTGATGGGAACAAGGCATGGATCAAGGTCGACATACATCGTCATGCCATAAAGTTAACTGGGTGTACAATTAGGTCGATACGTCGCAAGTCGAGGGATCCATGGGAGTAAGCCTAATGGTTGCTTCGCATTATACAGTATTCACCGCGATGTAACTGTCCGTTAATAGCGCGGGCTACACAATGTCAAGAACGAGCTGGTGTTCAAGAGCAACGATAAATTTATCTTTCATGATTCTCGAGGCTTCGAAGCTGGTAGCGAAGAAGAGTTCTTGCAAATGAAGGACTTTGTCGCGGATCGTGCCAAGACCACCATTCTCAAGAAGCGCATTCACGCGATATTGTAAGCGAAATAGCACTTTATGGTGTTTTGGTCATGTTCCGTGCAGGTATTGTATCGCAATGGACGGGCTTGACCGAGCGATCCAACGCTCCGAGGAATTATTTTTTGATGAGTGTGATTCTGGGAATGGTGGGTTCTATTCTATTGTTACGTCCCCGGATCGATGCAAGTGATCTCTCAGTTCCCGTCATAGTACTATTTACGAAATTTGATGCGTTACTCCCTGTAGCGCTAGGGAAATTAGCACCTGCCGATCGAAGACTGCCTTTGGGAGAATGTTTGTCGAAAGCCGAATCACTCGTCGAGGAGATATTCGAAAGTGCTAATGTATGGGGGCGTCTTTCACAACTCAAATATCCCCCGAAGTCTTGTATCCGCACCGAAGGTTCGTATTATATCTCTCCTCATCCAAATAGATACCTCAGTCTATCTATATACTAGACATGCATAGATCTAATGAGGGATGCAAGAATGTCTTGGAAGCCACTGCAGATGCCCTGAATGAAAATGCATTGCAGATGTTATTAATCTCAGCCCAAAAGATGAATATAGCACTCTGTGTGAGATTTGCAGTTCGAAGGTGGATTGGTAGAATAATTGTCATGTCTTATCAGCTAACTGTCATTTTGATGAAGGTTGATTCAGCACACGGACCGAGTACACAAGTCATTACTCCCAATAACTAATATGGATAAACTGGACCTTCATAAGCTTGTGTTGTGGTTCCCTCATGTTCAGGTGAGAGGAGTTACTGCATCAGATACTATATAGTAAATTGACTGTTGTCCTTAACAACATATTATTTGGAAACCATAGTAAGTGATGCAAGAAAACATATGGATGCAATAATGCTCATACTAATGGCTATGTGATTTTGATGATGCTTTGGAAATCAGAGTGTAGGTTATGGACTAAAATGGATGATTATGTGCTGATAATTGGTGGTTTCTTATACTATTTGGACTGTGTTAGATGGTAAGTGATGCATCATAGCAGCCTAACCTAATGCCCATATTGATAAATTCATCTGCAATTCTGATACTGCTTGGATGACCAAAATTGGATTGTCTTATGAAAAGCTAATTTGGTAAATTTCCCAATGTTTTCATATTGACTGTTTTTTGCATTGGACATTATAGGAGGTGAGTTCTGGCATGTTTGTGGGTGATCATGCTCATGGTTCCATCTCCACCCTTTATCCTGTATTGGATATTATAGGTTGTGAGTTGTGCATTCTGGCATGTTTGTGGAGTGATCATGCTCATGATTCCATTTCTACCCTTCATCCTGCATTGGATATCATAGAGGGTGAGTTATGCATTCTGGCATGTTTGTAGGGTGATCATGCTCATGATTCCATCTCCACCCTTCATCCTGTATTGGATATCATAGTTTGTAAGTTGTGCATTCTGGCATGTTTGTGGGGTGACCATACTCATGATTCCATCTCCACCCTTCATCCTGTATTGGATATCATAGCTTGTGAGTTGTGCATTCTGGCATGTTTTGGAGTGATCATGCTCATGATTCCATCTCCACCCTTCATCCTGCATTGGATATCATAGAGAGTGAGTTGTGTATTCTGGCATGTTTGTGGGGTGATCATGCTCATGATTCCATCTCCACCCTTCATCCTGCATTGGATATCATAGCTTGTGAGTTGTGTATTCTGGCATGTTTGTGGAGTGATCATGCTCATGATTCCATCTCCACCTTTCATCCTGTATTGGATATCATAGGAGGTGAGTTGTGCATTTTGGCATGTTTGTGGGGTGATTATGCTCATGATTCCATCTCCACCCTTCATCCTGCATTGGATATCATAGTTTGTAAGTTGTGCATTCTGGCATGTTTGTGGAGTGATCATGTTCATGATTCCATCCCCCCTTCATCCTGCATTGGATATCATAGGAGGTGAGTTGTGCATTGTGGCATGTTTGTGGGGTAATCATGCTCATGATTCCATCTCCACCTTTCATCCTGTATTGGATATCATAGAGGGTGAGTTGTGCATTCTGGCATGTTTGTGGGGTGATCATGCTCATGATTCCATCTCCACCCTTCATCCTGCATTGGATATCATAGGTTGTGAGTTGTGCATCCTGGCATGTTTGTGGGGTGATTATGCTCATGATTCCATCTCTACCCTTCATCCTGCATTGGATATCATAGTTTGTAAGTTATGCATTCTGGCATGTTTGTGGAGTGACCATGCTCATGATTCCATCTCCACTCTTCATCCTGCATTGGATATCATAGAGGGTGAGTTGTGCATTCTGGCATGTTTGTGGGGTGATCATGCTCATGATTCCATCTCCACCTTTCATCCTGCATGGGACATCATAGGAGGTGAGTTGTGCATTCTGGCATGCTTGTGGGGTGATTATGCTCATGATTCCATCTCCACCCTTCATCCTGCATTGGATATCATAGTTTGTGAGTTGTGCATTCTGGCATGTTTGTAGAGTGATCATGCTCATGATTCCATTTCTACCCTTCATCCTACATTGGATATCATAGAGAGTGAGTTGTGCATCCTGGCATGTTTGTGGGGTGATCCTACTCATGATTCCATCTCCACCCTTCATCCTGTATTGGATATCATAGAGGGTGAGTTGTGCATTCTGGCATGTTTGTGGAGTGATCCTGCTCATGATTCCATCTCCACCTTTCATCCTATATTGGATATCTAGCTTGTGAGTTGTGCATTCTGGCATGCTTGTGGGGTGATCCTGCTCATGATTCCATCTCCACCCTTCATCCTACATTGGATATTATAGAGGGTGAGTTATGCATTCTGCATTGTTTGTGGGGTGATTGTGCTTATGATTCCATCTCCACCCTTCATTTTATATTGGATATCATAGCTTGTGAGTTGTGCATTTTGGCATGTTTGTGGAGTGATCATGCTCATGATTCCATCTCCACCCTTCATCCTGCATTGGACATTATAGGAGGTGAGTTGTGCATTCTGGTATGTTTGTAGGGTGATCATGCCCATGATTTCATTCCACCCTTCATCCTGTATTGGACATTATAGGAGGTGAGTTGTGCATTCTGGCATGTTTGTGGAGTGATCATGCTTATGATTCCATCTCCACCTTTCATCCTGTATTGGATATCATAGGAAGTGAGTTGTGCATTCTGGCATGTTTGTGGGGTGATCATGCTCATGATTCCATCTCCACCCTTCATCCTGCATTGGATATTATAGTTTGTAAGTTGTGCATTCTGGCATGTTTGTGGGGTGATTGTGCTCATGATTTCATCTCCACCCTTCATCCTGCATTGGGCATTATAGGAGGTGAGTTGTGCATTTTGGCATGTTTGTGGGATGATCATGCTCATGATTCCATTCCACCCTTCATCCTACATTGAACATTATAGGAGGTGAGTTGTGCATTCTGGCATGTTTGTGGGGTGATCATGCTCATGATTCCATCTCCACCCTTCATTCTGCATTGGATATCATAGCCTGTGAGTTGTGCATTCTGCATTGTTTGTGTGGTGATCATGCTCATGATTTCATCTCCACCCTTCATCCTGCATTGGATATCATAGGAGGTGAGTTGTGCATTCTGCATTGTTCGTGTGGTGATCATGCTCATGATTCCATCTCCACTCTTCATCCTACATTGGACATTATAGGAGGTGAGTTGTGTATTCTGACATGTTTGTGGAATGATCATGCTCATGATTCCATCTCTACCCTTCATCCTGCATTGGGCATCATAGGAGGTGAGTTGTGCATTTTGGCATGTTTGTGGGGTGATCATGCTCATGATTCCATCTCTATCCTTCATTTTACATTGGATATCATAGAGGGTGAGTTGTGCATTTTGGCATGTTTGTGGGATGCTCATGCTCATGATTCCATCTCCACCCTCCATCCTGCATTGGATATCATAGGAGGTGAGTTATGCATTCTGGCATTTTGTGGGGTGATCATGCTCATGATTCTATCTCCATTGTTCATCCTGCATTGGATATCATAGCTTGTGAGTTGTGCATTCTGGCCTGTTTGTGAAATGATTGTGCTCATGATTCAATCTCCATCCTTCATCCTGCATTGGATATTATAGGAGGTGAGTTATGTATTCTGGCATGTTTGTGGAGTGATCATGCTCATGATTCCATCTCCACCCTCCATCCTGCATTGGATATCATAGAGAGTGAGTTGTGCATCTTGGCATGTTTGTGGGATGATCATGCTCATGATTCCATCTCTACCCTTCATCCTGCATTGGATATCATAGGAGGTGAGTTGTGCATTCTGGCATATTTGTGGGGTGATTATACTCATGATTCCATCTCCCCCCTTTATCCTATATTGGATATCATAGCTTGTGAGTTATGCATTCTGGCATGTTTTTGAGGTAATCATGCTTATAATTTCATCTCCACCCTTCATTCTACATTGGACATCATAGGAGGTGAGTTGTGCATTCTGGCATATTTGTGGAGTGATTATGCTCATGATTCCATCTCCACCCTTCATCCTGCATTGGATATCATAGAGGGTGAGTTATACATTTTGGCATGTTTGTAGGATGATCATGCTCATGATTTCATCTCTACCCTTCACCCTACATTGGACATCATAGGAAGTGAGTTATGCTTTCTAGCATGTTTGTGGTGCAGTTATGTTCATAACTCTCCTTTCCTTTTTCTCCTTATAACTCTAAAGCTGGTATGTTTTCCTCTCTATATATGTCTTGTACTTCCTTTTTATATTACTTTGTAACAGGATGTAAGTTTTTGGAAGAGAACTGTCATCACATGTTTACTAAATCATCATGCTATCCTTAGGAAGTAAGTCTCTAAATGTTAACTTGTCACTTCTTTATCAAGAGTCAACCTTTATTATATATTTATTTTGTACTTTTATGATTTATAGCTGGTTTTCAACAACCAAGTATGTGCCATTTATTTTTCAATAATATTTGATATAAATATTTTATATATAGATCTCCTTTGCTTACAGTGACCAGCAAGCTTTAAAGCCATACAACAATGTATGTTGGCTCATGTTTTAAGTGTATTTCTAGGCCTAATGATCAACAAGATGCCTTTTCCTACCTGGAAACAGATCCTTCAAGCTGGTGTTGGTATGTTTTAAATCTTTGACCTGTGTGATGACACCATTGACTCCATATAATATAGATATCATTCTTATATCAGAGCATTCCTTCTTTCTACATCAGCAAAATGATTCTCAACCATTTTCCTCTGCAGCTGAGAAATACATGGGCTCACATTCACATAGAAGCACTAAAAAGGCATTGGAGGAGGTCTCCAAAGAATATGCCAAAATGTCCAATGATCAAAAAGTAGACATGGTTGTTAAGATCATTCTCCAAAATTCTATGTATGTATTAAAGTGCCTTTTGATGTTTTGGTTGCTGACCATTCTATCCAGAGCATCATTCAACTGATGAAACAATGGGGCCTTACTCTGATGGTCAGAGTTAAATCAACACAAGGAGTGGTGAAATAATGAACTGTTGGAAGCATCAACTATGACTGGTTCAACCTGGTGTCTGTATTTACTTTCAGTGATCAAATGTATTTTTGGTTTTTGAGCATATGTATATATTAGATTCCAAGTATATGATTCATAATCACATGTAGATTAGAGAGGTGACTTTAGAAATAATGTACTGCAATCCTACAGCACGATACTATAGATGCAAACCGTAGATGTAAATACATTTGAAAACTGCATCAGGACAAATAACCTAGCACTATACATAACTCCATGTAAGGTATGCATTACAAGTGGCTATAATCTACTTACTGTATCATTGTAAAAAAATTAATTACAGTCATCCACTGGCACTTGGGCCATGAAGATTTTGGTTGCCTCCTCATTTTTAACAACAACAATTTATTAAGATCATATAGTAGAGATACCTTGATATATACTGTACTTGAACATGTAGTAGAAAAAATACAAGTAAAAAAAGAATGCTATACTCCTGTGATTAACTGATCAAAAATTGAGCCTTTATTGCATCAACTCCACCACTTGAGCCACTACCAAAAAAGGAATTGCATTAACTCACATGGGCCAAGCGACATCTAAGCGATACTGTCCATTACCATCTGTTACACTTGGCCTGGGTAGGGACCAGTGTAGCCTCAAGATATAAGTTCAAGGAGGTTCAAGGTAAGCACACACTCAATGGTAGTGTGAAGTCCAAGGGAAGACACTCCACTCAACAGTGGGAGCAACTGGTCAAGGGTTCAAGGACAGGTCTAATGCCTGGGCTTAGAGTGAAGGGAAAACAAAGTGGATTCAAAGGAGACTCAAGGAGATCTAAGCTAAAGTACATCAATGAGGTATTGAAGGTTTATATACCTTTAGGAGAATGTAAGGGTAGGCATAGAAGAGTAATGGCTGAGTAAGAATAGAACATCATAGAATATGGTGGAAGTACCTGCTGACAAAGCAAGTGAAGGATTACAAAGAATGGATGAGTTGGCAGTGAAAAGGAAATGAAGTCCGAGGAGCTAAGGTGTAACCATGCAAAGAAAGAAAAGAGTAAGCATAAATCATAACATTACCCCCATACTAGATTCAAGACATTGTCGAAGAACCTAATAGTAATTGTAAAGAGAAGAATAAGAGTAGCCTGGCGAACCTGTGATGTTCGAGTAACCTTTTTTAGGGATGACATTGTCTCTAGGGAAAGGAGAGTGAGGGTGAGGTGGAGGGACAGGAATAGGACAACGGCAATGAGATCCTGATGACTGGAAGGAGCAAGATGAGTGAGACGAGTTAGAAGACAGTGAGCCTTGATGAGACCTAGTGGAATGGTATGATGACGAGGAGGACAATGGAATTATGTGATGAGGAGGGGATGGAGTGTCAGAAAGGCAGTCAGCCAAAGATCCTCCATTACAGATAGGACCAAAGGGAGCATTCATAGTCCTGTTGCAGGTGGAAGGTTGTCTGGTGATGAAAGGGCAATCCCTTTGTGAATGACTGGGACGCCATTGCCTACACTGAATAATAGGACACTGATAGAGTGGGCAGTGGATGTGGAAGTGTCTGAGGTGGTGGCATTGGTGACAGGTGTCATAGTAACAATGGTTGGAAGGGGGAAGGGGTCCTTCAGTGAGAAGGCATTGTCATTCATGGAGATTCTCAGCTCATTGCACTGCTGTGAGTTCAGCAGGGGTCAATGGCTCCAAAGATGTGGAGGGCATTGAGGGGGGAAAGGGTCGTCATGGGATCAAGGCAAGATGGATGGTAGGCAGGATGGGGTGAGTGTTCTTAGCAGCCAACTCAACAGTATATCAATCAATGTCAACCAAGAACTCTCCAAAACCAAGTTGATACATTGTGGCATGGGGGTTTTCTGGGATAGAAGCCTGGATGGTGGCAACATAGCTGTGGTCAAGAGGAGTGGAGTTGAGGGCAGTGAAGTTGTTAGTAACAACTGAGAGATGCTGTGTCTGGAGATAAGCCTTGTAAAGTGTGAAGAACAGGGAATCCATGTCCATGTGGGCCTCAAAAGGAATGGCAAGGCAGGAGTCCACCAGATAGTGGGACAGAGCACAGATGTAGTCTGCAGGTGGTGGTCTGTTTTGAAGGTTATTGGCAAGAGGGGGGACATCAATGGCAATGACAGGAGGTAGAGCCAGGTGAGCTCCAAAGATTTCAGGGGAAAGGGGATGAAAGATGACAGGGGCAGGTACAGAGACATGAGTAATGCCTGGAAGGTGCATAGGGGTAACATCAGAGAGGTTGTCAGGAAGAACAGAGATGGTCCATCTAGGGGATGCCTGAGTGGACGATGGGGAGGAAATAGTAATGGAAGATTCAGAAGAAATGGAGAGCTGTTTGATAGACATGATAAAAGTTGTTTGAGAGTTATGAGGAAGGAAAAGCAGAGGGATGGAGTCTTTTATATTCAGAGAGGGCAGACTTTGCATGTTTGAGATTCTGTTCTGGGATCCAGGAATCTTCTTTGGCAGAGTATCCTTTCCATTAGATCAAGAACATGCAGTGGGAGGGAGGTCCATGGTGGCAAAGGATCTTCAATTTCATAATCTTCTTCTCCTTCAATTAGGTCAGGTGGCAGAGAAGGGAAGCTGGGGCCATATATGCTGTTTTCACGGTAGGGAGATAAGAGAGCAGTGTGGAACATGGGGTGAATTTTCCAAGTTTTTGGTAAGTGGAGTTGGTAAGTGAGGGAGGATAGGACTTCTGTGATGGTGAAGGGTCCTTCTTGCTTGGGATCAAACTTAGGAGTGGAAGAGTGGCATTTGAGGTTCTTGGCCTTGAGCCAAACCTTGTTTCCTTTGGTAGAGGGAATGAAGCCACGATTTCCATAAGCTTTCATGGCTTGGCGAGCAAGTTCATGGGCAGCAAGGGCTTCATCTCATGCAGCAGTCAGCTCTTTGAGGCATTCTTCAATTGCAGGAAGGTCTGTGTCTGGGAGAGTGGAAGGTAGGGCACAGGGTTCATAGCCCATCATGAGGTAGAATGGGGACTTTCCAGTGATGGAATGTGGGTGGTGATTGTGGGCAAATTTGGTGTGGGTGATGTGTTTGAACCATGAGGTGGGATTGTTTCTGTAGTAGATCTGAAGATAGGTTTCTACTTCTTGGTTTACACATTCAGTTTCTCCATCAGTTTGCAGGTGATAAGCAGTGGATAGGGAAAGGTTATATCCAAGGATTTTCCCAAGTTTCTTTGTGAAGGTGGAGGCAAATTGGGGACCATGGTTGGAGATGATTTTGTCATAGAGACTGAAGCGTTTGTAAATCTTGTGGAAGAAAAGGGTGGCGATTCCTGTGGCAGAGACAGATTTCTTGGTGGGGAAAAGAATTACCCCCTTAGTAAGCCCATGGTCTACTATGACCAGGAGAGAATCAAAGGAAGAGGACAGGGGGAGGTCGGTGATCAGGTTGCAGGAGATTTGTTGGAATGGGCGAGAGGCAGAGGACTTGATCAGTGCAGTAGAGGGAACAGTGAGGTATGTGTTCGTCTTGGCCTGTTGGCAAGAGGAACATCCTTCAATGTACTTTCAGATGAATTGAGCAAGACCTGGCCACCAGAATTCTAAGGCAACAAGCTGATGAGTTTTCAGGTAGTCTGGATGACCAGCAGAGGCATGGTCATGGCATCAGGAGACAATGGAGTGGTGGAGGTCTTCATTTGGGGGAATGTAAACATGTCCTTGGTAGGTGAGGACGCTGTTGTCAAAGGCCCAGTCAAAAAGGCAAGAGCAGAAGGCAGGAGGAATCAATCCGTCAAGGGCTTGCAATGCATTCAGAATGAGGGGATCATCCTTGGAAGAGGATGAGACCTTCTGATGCAAAGCAGAATTGATGACACAGATGAAAAGAGAGTTGAGGAGGAGGACAGTGCCTTCATTGTCAGGGTCTTCAGAATGGAGGTCAGGTTGTCGAGAGAGGGCATTAGGACCAGCAAGGAGTTTTTCAGGGACATGTATCATTTTCAGGTCAAAGTCTGCAAGGTCTAGGAGCCAACAAGCTTGTTGTTGGTTGAGGGTTTGTGCCTGGCGGAAGTAGATAAGGTTCTTGTGGTTGGTGAAGACCTGGACAGGGAAGAGAGAGCCATGAAGGTAATGTCTCCAAGACTTCTGGGCACGGATGATGGCTAGAAGTTCTCTATCGTAGATATCATAGTTTCATTCAGTGGGGGAGAATGAAGTTGACAAGTAGGAGCAGGGGTACCAGTCACCGTTTGAGTCAGTCTGAAGGAGGATTGTGCCAGAGGCATATTTTGAGGCATCAGTGGTGATGGCGAAGGGGGCAAAGGGGTCAGGAAGGTGAAGGATGAGTTTTGAGAGAAAGAGATGCTTCAATGAGTCAAAAGACTTCTGGCAGGCATTGGTCCAATTCCATCCTAAGGATTTCTTGGTAAGGTTGATGAGGGGGTGGGCGACAGTGGAGTAGTTAGGGATGAATCATCTATAGAAGTTGGTGAAGCCTAAAAACAATCAGACTTCTTTAACCTTGGTGGGGGTAGGCCATTTGGCAATCCCATCAAGCTTGACAGGGTCCATGGCAAGCTGTCTGGGTTTAACAATCATCCTGAGGTATTCTACCTTCTTGGCAGTGAAGGTGCATTTCTCAAGCTTCAGATAAAGGTTGAGTTCTTTCATTCGTTGGAGGACACACTTAGTTTGTTTAGTGTGAGTCTTTTCGTTAGGAGAGAAGATTAGGAGGTCATCCATGTAGATGACTATCCATCCTTTAGCTATCATATCTCTGAAGGAGTCATTCATGAACCTTTGGAAGGTGGTGGGTGAGTTGGTAAGACTAAAGAACATGACTGTCAGAATGGTGCTCCTAAGGCGGATGGGAGGGAGATATCTTTTCCTGGGAAGTGTCCGATGGAAGTCCGGAGGATAGGGGCTATTTCCGGGACTTCAGGATGAAGTCCAGAAACAGGTCATCCGGAGTCAAACCGGGGTGGAGCGGAGTATGGAGGAGGTGAGGACATCGGCGCAGGACTTATGTATCGCGCCCTTGCCAGTTTCCAGTCCTCATATTTTGGAGATGATAAGAAGGGACATGGTTCGAGGACGAGAGGAGAAGGATAGATGATATTAGAAGATAATGATCATACAAGTGACAACATAGTGACGAACACAATGATGAACAATATTTGAACTGGAGAACTACAGAGGAGATACAGGAGATTATAAATGAAGTCTTGATATGTCCGGAGTAAGTCCGGACCGGAGATGACTAAGAAAGTAGGAAGGCGATGTACACTGGGATGAATAAGATGGGATGGAGAATGTACATGCTGAAGACACATCCTGAATAAGCAGGAGTGTCGGGATGACAAATATACCGAAGTGTCCGAAAGGCTGTACTGGACAGAGGAAGATGACGAGAATGGAAACTAGAACAAAAGGAGAATATACAGAATAGGAAGTCTGGAAGGTGGAGGAACTCCAAGGCAAGTCCGGGATGTTTGTTGGACCGGGGTTGAACTCCTGTGGAGGAGTTCGATGGAGATGACTGGAGTTGAGCGACAACGATTGGAGATGTTCGGAATAGGGGTTTGACATGGATATGACAATGACTAGTGGTTCAAAGAGTCCCTTGTGGGTGATGAATGCCACCTTCCATTTGTGTCCATCCTTTATCCTAACATTGTTGTATCCCCAGTGGATGTCGAACTTGGTGAAGACCTTCACATCCTTGAGTTTGTCAATGGGCATGGTTGTAGTTTTCCATCCTTTTTGTTTACAAAGAAGAATGGAGTGGCTTGGGGGGAGTTGGAAGGATGGATCTTCCTGGCTCGGAGGTTTTCTTCAAGAAAAGCTTTGGTGGCCTTCTGTTTGTCTGGGGAGAGAGGGTAGACCTTGCTGACCTTTGGGGTGAAGGACTCATCGAGATTTATTTCATGATCATAGGGACAAGATGGGGGG
Organism: Boletus aff. phaeocephalus; assembly: GCA_038094555.1. Taxonomy (NCBI): domain Eukaryota; kingdom Fungi; phylum Basidiomycota; class Agaricomycetes; order Boletales; family Boletaceae; genus Boletus; species Boletus aff. phaeocephalus. Next base: position 12,021 of record JBBPUH010000268.1, read on the forward strand.
AGGTATTCAGAGGTTTCTTTGGAGAACATGGAGGAGAACTGTTCATATTCAGAGGGAAGGGAGACCTTTGGTTTGGCCTTTTCAGCTGCCATGGCAAGTTCAGTGGTATTGGTGAGTTTGGCAATAATGGGGGAGCACTTGGGGATGAAGTGGGATCCACAGCAGATGATTCTGTTGATGGTATACACCTCTTTGGCTTGTTGACAGAATTGCAATTCTGTCTCATAGCATAGGTATTCATAGAGTTGGAAGTCATGGACAGCATGGATATTGACATGTTTGGGGGGGTGAGCAGATGGAGTCCATCATTTAAGATGGAAGTCATGATGAAGTTGATCTGCAGTGTGGAGTTGGTAGAGTTCAGAGGATTGGTCTGAGGATTTGGGGATGTTAATGGTCTGTTGGGTCCAATCGATGGTGGGGTTGGTCTGTTTCAACCAGGGGAGTCCAAGGATAACATTCTCATTTTCATAGTTCATGACATAGAAGAGGACTTTGTGGGCAATGCCCTTAACATTGATGAACAGGGTGGAGGTGAAGTGGATGGAGCTGATCTTATTGGCAGATTGGTCAACATTTTGGACAGTGATGGATTCAGTGAGTTTCTGGGTGGGGAGTCAATGTTTTCTGACAAATTGCCAGTCAATGCAAGACATATCTGCTTCACTATCGACAAAAGTGTGAGCATTGACAACTTTCATTGTGTGCAAGGGTTCAATAAGCTGAATGGAGAGTTTCATTGCTTTCAAAGAGGAAGATACAATTACAGGAGCACACATAAAGAAAGGGGAGACTTGCATTGAATGGATTCCCTGGTTCAAAAATTCCAATGGAAAGAAACCTTTCTAACAGTTTCTTCTTCGTCATCACTTTCCTCAAGCTCAATGAGTTTGGGGACTTATTTGTCTTTCTTGGCTACCTTCTGGACCTTTCAATCCTTCAGGTTCTTGGGTGTGGGGGAGGAGGAGGCAAAGTTGGGGCATTCTCCACTGAGGTGACCACTTTGTCAGCAATGAAAGCAGAGTCCTTTTTTGATGCAGTGTTTTCATTTGACAGGGGTGAGTTTGGCCACTCTTACAGCATCTATGTCCATGTCTTTGGCAGGGGAGGGGATGGGGGTGGTGTAAGATTGGTGCATGACCTGGGAAGTCTTTCCAGCATGAAGCCTTGCGGTTTCCTGGGCCTATACAAATCAGAAATCGAAGAGTGTGGCCTTCTCATACCAATTCTTGATTTTCGTGGAAACAGAGTCAAGTCTATAGATATTTCGCATGATGGGCTCTGCCAATCTGACAGAGTAGTAGCTGATAAGGACATTCTCATCAATGATGCCCAAGAGGATGACATTGCTTTGGAAATCTGCAGTATATTTGGCAAGGTTAGGAATGTAGGACTTCTTGGAGGAGTTGTATTCCATCTGGGTGGTGAAAAGCCAAGAGATAGCATTAGCAAGGGTGTACTGGTGGGTAAAGGTCTTCTGGAAGGCATTGCAGAAGTCCTTGAAGGTTCTGAAGGTAATGGTGGTGGCAGAGATGGCCTTCTGCCAGAAGATATTGGCTCAAGTGAGAGCTGATTCTAGGGTCATGTAAGACAGCACATAGGCTATCTTCTTGATGTCTGAGTTGTAGATCTGGTCATTCACAGCAAGGTAGAATCATATGCTGTTCAACCATTGTATAGCCTTAATATTAGAACACTTTTTTGAGCCATTGTACAGTGACTTCAAAAACTATTCCAATAACTCACTCCAATACAGTACCCAAAGGGCCTTGCACCCCCCTGTGGGAATTTGGTCTAGCTTTGGTGAGACCAAATAAGGTACAAACAATCAGCTACAGATTGGTCTCTGAATCATGTGATTTGGCTCAGGGGTCATAAAGATATGGCCATTTCAAAACAGCTATACTATTGAAATAGTTTTTGGACTTTTGATATAGAATATGAGATCACTATGATATAATAGATTATTTGTTACTATTTGGTACTACAAACAAAGATACACATATAAACATCATGTCTGAGTTCAAAATCATTCCCATGCTAACCTGCACAAAAATGAATGTACAGTGGCTCAAAAAAGTGTCCCAATGTTTAGTGATTTTGGAAAGATTGGAAAATAATAGAAGAACAAGAATGAATCAGGTAAAGTACTTGCAGGATGGATGAAAGTATGTGCTCTTGGCATTATGAAACATCTCTGGTTTGTGTAATTTGGTTGCCATGGGAGTGAGGTACAAGCATTTCAAAATGACATGTCATTGGGACACTTATTTGACCCTATATTTAACAATCATTATATCATATGTAACATAGGAATTTGATAGCTATTGATGGTTGCTATGTTACCAAGCTGTGTAATTATGTAAATGACATAACTTCAAGCAATGTAAACACCCTATGTCCCACTTCAATTGACCTCACCACATCATAAAATATATTCCTACTTCTATTAAAGCCAAAAGTTTTATTTCCTCTGAATTTAGCCTTTTTGCCAGACAAATTGCATCCAAGACCAGTCTGGGGAAGTCCACTATGGCTAGGAACATTAAGAAGATCCTTTAAAAAAGGAGAATATCAAGTTAGAATATTCTTTCAAGCTTTTTTTTCTTAACAAGAGAAGGATTACTTCTAGTATTATTACTGAAAAGGTTGACAATGCTGTTCAGGCCACCAATCTTATTAACCCTGCCTTTGCCTCTTCTATCTCTGTCCAAGCTATTTGCAATGTTCTCAAGGCTGCATCTTTAAAGGCTATGATCAAGAAAAGAAGC
>JBBPUH010000270.1:0-14742 GCA_038094555.1 Boletus aff. phaeocephalus
AAATAGTAACAAATAATCTATAATATCATAGTGATCTCATATTCTATATCAAAAGTCCAAAAACTGTTCCAATGGTATAGCTGTTTTGAAATGGCCATATCTTTATAACCCCTGAGCCAAATCACATGATCCAGGGACCAATTTGTAGCTGATTGTTTGTACTTTATTTGGTCTCACCAAAGCTAGACAGAATTTCCACAAGTGGTTACAGGGCCCTCTGAACACTATATTGGAGTGAGTTATTGAAACAGTTTTTGGAGTCACTGTATCCCCTCATGTCCAAATTACCAGCGTTCAAACACTTCTGCACCCCCCTTCCAGAACTCATGGAACGTCTTGTCCTTGCTGCAGCAGACATTAGTTCACTCTACTCCACCGATCTCATAACAACACTACAGACATGGGTCATTACCATGTCTTCCTCTCAAATATGTTCCTTCCACCATACCACAGCCATCGTAGCACTCAAAATGGATACCACACTTTTCCAGGTAGCAGTAGCTGTTGAAGGAAGCCAAAATTCTTGGTCGACAGTGAGAAGGTGAATGCAAACGCAAGGCCATCCAAAAACCAGCTGTCATTCGTGAGAAAGACCTGGATGGCAAGGCTGCAGAATTCCACAAACTGCGTACCATCCCTGCCGAATTCCCCAAGGAAATAGTCAATGAGTAGGCCCTGTGCTCACTTCTTGTGCCATTCACCTCAAATGCTCTCTTCAGGGTCTTCATTCACAGGTATTGCAACCTGGATCCCAGCATCTGCACCAAATGTGTCAAGGCTATGGGCTCATGGTTCACCCACTATCCTGCTCACTTTCTCGATGGGTCCTACCTCTGGTACATTGGCTGGGTCCTCTCATATTCTAGTACACCCATCCATCTCAAAGGAGTACAAGCACTAGCCATCGTTTATGCCCAATCCAACTATGTGGGCTCCCTCACACATTTTACCCAATGGTTCAAGTCTCAGTTACTGGAAATGGCTGGTGGCAACACCAAGCTGAACATTCGCTTAGCCGTCATAGGAGTTCTTGGCCAAGTCCTATGCTCACGTCATCACCAAAGGCAATCAAATGTGATTTGATTAGAAACCATCCACTTCCATCATGCTATTTTATTTCAGCACACCGCAGAATTTTTCAAGAGATTCCCTAGAGCTTCACCACTCATTAATACCTAGATACTTTGATTTTGATGAAAAGTTGCTGGATACATAAGTTGGCGCATCCATAATCCAAATCTGGTCTCTCCATGCAGGCCCGCCAATTTATACTATCCCACATCACTCATTTATGGTGGCACAATCCACTACCTCCTTTTGGATATTAATAATTTCAATTAAATGGATCTCCATTGGCCTAAATCATGGGATCCTAATGCTCCTGAAATAAACTACGTCACACCTGAGTGTACCTGTGACTTAACATGATGTAGGGGAGCTAGAATATCCAGCGATCAACACACAGTGAAGTACTAATGAATTGCTTGAATAATTCCTCAGTGTGCTGCAATGAAATGGTGCTATGGAAGTGCAGGCTTTATTCTCATTTACAGGCCCACCTGTATATTATATACAGCTCCCAAATAATACATTCCGACCCGTCCTTCCCTGGCACCCTATCTCTATGATATTTCATGGGCCCATCTGTGTGTTATACGCCACTCCTATATAAATTTATGCAGGCCCACCCATCCCTGGTATCTCATCCTTATACTCATTTGTGGGCCCACCTGTGTGATTCATACAGTTTCTACATATTTGCACACTGGCCTGTCTGTCCCTTGTACCCATCTCTAAACTCATTTGGGAGCCCACATGTCTGTTTCATACCACTCCAATAAATATGCATGCTGGCCCATCTGTTCCCTGCACCCCATCGCTATATTCATTTATGGGCACACCTATGTGTCAAATACTACTTCTACATAAATGTATGTGGGCCCACCTGTCCCCACCATCTTGTCCCTGCGCTCATTTGCAGGCCCGCCCGTGCATTTCATGCCACTCCTGTATATTTGCATGTCGGCCCATCAGTTCTTTGCGCCACATCCCCACACTTATTTACAGGCCTACCTGTGTGTTACATGCCACTCTTATATAAATGTACATGGGCCCACCTGTCCCTGATCTCTCATCCCTATGCTCATTTTGTAGGCCCACTCATGTGTTTCATTCCACTCCTATGTATTTGCAAGTCGGCCTGTCTGTCCTTTGTGCCATGTCCCCATACTCATTAGCAGGTCCGCCTGTATGTTACATGCCACCCATATGCTCCCTCAACAAACCCCACTGCGGGCCCACTGTCACCAAAGTGAAATTGTCAAGCCAGGCCCACCATCTCACACATGAGTAAGTGACTACACTATGTGGACCTCCACACCTCCAAAGGATTCTCTGTTGATCGTCAACACTCCTTTGCCCACTCCAGACTTGCCCAGACCCCCCAGACTTCCAGCTCCTCACATCTCTTTCATCAATGCAGCAGCTTTTTACCGAGCCTGCGAGATGGAGGGCTCCGTCCAGTTCTCCCTTTCCCTACAATCTACTAAAAACATCTCCGCTCACTCTGCCTCTGCCTCCGCTGCATTGTCTTCTGACAAGAAGATCAACCTCTCCGGTGTTCCCCCAGAATACCATGATTTCACAGACATTTTCAGCAAGCAAAAGGCCAACACCCTAGCTCCTTACAGGCCCTATGATCTGAAGATCAATCTGGAAGAAGGTGCAGAACTCCCGATCAGCAAGATCTACTCCATCTCCCCTACTGAACAACAAGCTCTCCACAACTTCTTGGATGAACACCTTAATATCGGATTCATTCATCATTCTACATATCTGCATGCAGCTCCAGTATTGTTCATCTGAAAGAAGGACAGCTCCCTTCGACTTTGCATCAATTTCCAAGGATTGAACAAGATCACATGCAAAGACCGCTACCCACTTCCCCATATCTCCGACCTCTTAGATGCTCCCTCTGGTGCCAAGGTCTACACAAAAATCGATCTCTGTCATGTGTACCATCTGGTCCATATTGCAGAGGGAGACGAGTGGAAGACTGCCTTCTGGACTCGCTATGGCTCTTTTGAGTGGTTGGTTATGCCATTCAGATTTACAAATGCTCTGGCGGCCTTCCAGCGGTTTGTAAACAACATCTTTGTGGACATGCTAGATGTCTGCATTGTGGTCTACCTCAACGACATACTGATTTACTCACATGACATGGAATCACATCGCAAACACATCCATGAAGTATTCTGGCATCTCCATGCCAATGGCTTGTATGCCAAGGCAGAGAAGTGTGAATTCCACTCCAATACAGTGGAGTATCTCGGATATGTGCTCTCCCCTTCCAGCCTCTCCATGGCCTCCAAGATCAAGACCATCATGGACTGGCCTGAACCCAGGAAAGTCAAGGACATTCAGTCCTTCCTAGGGTTCACCAACTTTTATTGCTGCTTTATACAAGGTTATTCAGATATAGTGGTTCCACTCACTTGCCTTACCCAGAAAGAAGTCCCTTGGGATTTCTCTGACGCCTGTCAGAAATCCTTCCAACACCTCTTGGTTCTGGTAATGACCCACTCCACTAGGCACAATGAACCAACCCACCATGCATAAACAGCTTGTATACCCTCAAGGCAATGCCGATGACGCTAGACGAGCCACAGCTTGAATACACCCTGTTCTAGCTACAGCCCGTGCACCATCATCCGTGGTGCGCGACGCATGTTTACATTTACATTACCAGGACAGTCATTTATTAATCCCCCAAACATGCCTGTTGGATCAGGCCTTCAGTCATTGAATGTATCATATACCAGGGATCATTCTAGTAAAAGTCATGCCTCACATGACAAATAAATATGACTGGTACATCATGCATCAATAGCAAAGCATATTTCCCCCTCATTCCCTGTCGAGCCATCTGATCCTGTTCTATGGCACGAATGGAACAAGTGCATCAGCACGGGGGCCGATGAAGGCAGTACGCAGTGTGGTCTGCCTCGAGTGTAAATGTAAACGGGCGTGTATTATAGGTGCGGGCGTGTGCATGCTCACCGCAAGCCTGTGCATGCGTATGAGATCAATGCTTGGTCCTTGTTATGACCCGAGAAGTCAATCAAGCGTCGTATGTGCAGCGTAAGGGTATCCAAGGGTTCAGGATGGACCAGGTCGACAGGTAACGTTGGCACTCGGGTATGAGTGAAGTCCGATCTACCAAAGGAAGGGTTGTCCAGTTGGCTGATATGACACCGTTACAGGATGTGAGCCATGGCACACACTCTTGGACGCGTCGTACGCCTCGATCAGGATGTACACGCAAGAGCGGGACTCGTGGCGCTGTGGAGGAGCATGTTTTCAGGGAGTGGGATGGAGGAGGCGCATTGGACAAATTGGTGGCTGCGGTCCTGCCACTGGTCAGTAGTAAAGCAACATTGGAAAAGAGAAGGAAAAGGCAAGCGACAGGATCAAGCAAGGAAAGGTTGAGAGGGAAGAAGAAAGCAACAAAAGGCAAGGCCAGAAGCCGCAGGGGGGAGGAGGAGAAGTGTTGGGGTGCGACGCTTGAGGGGCGGCAATGTTCAGCGACGAATACCACGTGCTGTGCCTGTGTAGCCAGCGAGGGGCTGCGAGGTGTAGCCTGCCTGAGTGGCAAGTTTGGTTGACGGTGGAAAGATTGAGAACGATCACAACACGATCGTTCGCGAACAGAAAAAGATATCGGAGTTGCTTATCGGCACCACGTGGGTGGATGGGGCTCACGTGCCCGGCTGGCCAGAACGACATCCTCAACCCATCTCGTCGAGTGGCATCCTTTCCACCTCCACATTTTACACTGTTGCCGGTATCGAATTCGTTACCGACGCCATACGTCCTGCCACCATCACTGCCCGATCAAACCGCCTCCCGTCCGACCAATGCACCCTTCTCGCTGGCGATGCGTCGGACATCTTTGCGACTGTATCCAACTTTCCAAGGGAGAAAATGGCGGTAATCATCGATTCCCCACCCAAGCGATGTGATACACATTTTCTGGAAACAGCTACTTGCAGGGACAGTCGTGTGCGTGAGCTGCAACACACATATGCAAGCGAGGGACGTGTCAATGGGTATGATCGTCACTTGGTCCGAGTCGGCTGGCTTGGGTGGGCCTCTAGGGCGAGGAATGAAGGAGCGGCCAAGACAATAGTATGTGTTGGACAGTCTGAGGGGTTCGACTTGTTCCTGCGAGCTGCGACAAACTCAGTCTTTTGACAATGTCGGACCCATAAAACATTTATGGCTTGCTCAAAGCACGGATGTTGAGTCCTGTTACTTATTGAATACTACGACGTCGATGCATTGGTCTGAACAGTTGCTCACTCGCTCAACCTACTTTGAAGCACTAATTCATCATACTACCACAATACATACATTCCAGTAATCGCTAGTAGAACAATCGAGTGAGTGAACGCAGAGGCACAAGTAAAGATGGAGACACGAACGCTGCAAATCGATCAAAGCCCCACATGGATAAATGGAAGCCATTCGTCGAATGGCACACCTCTCTCCTGAAGATACCCAACAGCCTCATGCAGTGCCCACACAGCATCCCAATAATCTGGCCTCGTGTCTTTCTCGAGGAGATGGGCATAAACATCCTCTGCCACGTCCAGCGCAATCGTATCGCTGATCGACCACATCGTGCCTATCACACCACCATAGCCCGCAAACAACATCCCAGCAGCAATATAGATCGCCTCGTCCGAGAGATCCTTATCCCCCTTGGCAGTCTGACACGCGGAGAGAAAGGCAAGCCCACCACGGGGACGTGACAGCCTGATGATATCTGATATTGTCAACAGGCGTTCATTGGCGAGACAAAGTCCACTCCCAACCGGATCCTTGGCATCCTGGATCCCGTGGCATGCAAAATGCACCCAGTCTGTTTCCTTCATCAACGAAAGGACTTCCTCAACTGTTCCAGTGGGAGATTCAACGAGGGTCGTTCGTGTAGAAGGTGAATTCTTGATCACGGATTTGATGCATCCCACTTCCTTATGCACGCCTGGGAGTGGAACTTGACCATCCGAGGATGATTGGCGGACAGAGAGAAGACGAACAGTGTCACTAGGGGGCATGGTAGGGCTGGGTGACAATGCAAGAATGGAAAGACTGGGCACATATGACGAGGCAACAAAGTCGTATACCTTGTGGCCGAGTTGGGAGAAGTCAGAATCATAGAAACCAGCAGCATGAATAGGAAGAAATGTGAAAGGGCCAGTTGGACACCAAAAAATACGTGATAGATCTCCAGGCGACTATTCGAGTTCACAGATGAGTACTGCCTTCGAATGCAAGTAATACAACGTACCGAGAAAGCCAGGCCATCCAGGACTGGTTTGACAACACATTTCCACAAGGTGGCTAAGAAGGACACCCATCTGACATTGTCAAATATTGCCCTTTCGCCATAGCGTATAGCATGACAACGGACAAGATTCGTTAGGGTGTTCTGAAAATTGGCGCATTGCTTGAGTGTAATATTTGGGAGCAGGATGTAAATGACATGGTCAACATTGGGAAGGACGATCAATGCGTCGGACTGGGATTGCGCAGCATTGAGTATGACCACTGGACCAGCATGAGCTGAAGTGTGAAGACGACCGAATTTCTTCTGGAGGAGGAATCGTTCGAAACCAGGAAATCTGCGGATTTCTTGAAGTAACTTGTCTCTCTGAATCGCAAGGGTATGATGTCTGTCGACATCTTGTTGCATCGATGCTCTTTCCTGATCCAATGCAGCAGAAGTCTGTTCGTCGTCGCCAATAGCAAGTGTTGTATACGCTTCTCGAATTCCACTACGAGCATGGTCTGAGAGTGAGGATAATGATTTCTCATGAACAGTGCCAGCATTCTCCAAAGCAGAAGACAGTTCCTGAAGTCTACGGGCATGGTCTGGATGAGCAGAGGCCAATTCCTCATCTGAGCTGCGAAGGTGAAGCAGCTCCCCCCAGATGATTGAACGACCTTGCTCAAGCCATTCCACTGCCATTTCTGGCAGTCCTGCATCCAAAGCTGCTGCCGCTGCATCTCGAACTACATTGGCACCTCGCACGAGCTCAGAGAAACGATGTCGGAGAGAAAGGCCAACCCACGGGAGTTGTGGGAGGAGGGTGATTGCAGTAGAGAAAGCATGGAGGACAGAGGTATGACGGATACGCTTGGCACATGATATCCAGTTTTGTGAGGCACGGAATCAGACACTAGTGGGACCGACAGGGGCAGAGGCAGCATGGGAATAAAGTGAAATTGCGAGTTGAAGATCTCTTGGCTCCCCAAGACAGTCAAAGCGAGTGCGGAAGGAGTTGGCAAGGCTGTTGAGATAGCTGGGCTTGTCAGGATGACCTTGAGGGGTGAGCTCAACTGCATCCTTCTGCATCGAAATTGCACTCTCCAAATCACTCAACTCCCCAAGGCGCGAGAAACGAGCAAGGAAGGATGTCCCGAGGTTGTAGAGATAGCTGGGCTTGCGAGGATGACCTTGAGGGGTGAGCTCGACAGCATCCTGAAAGGCCAAAATGGCCTCCTCTAAATCGCTCAGTTCCTTGAGACGCTCGAAACGAATAAGGAAGGAGCCAGCATGGTTGTTGAGACGGCTGGGCTTGTCGGGATGTCCTTGAGGGGTGAGGTTAACTGCATCCTTCTGCATCGAAATTGCACTCTCCAGATCACTCAACTCCCCAAGGCGCAAGAAACGAGCTTTGAAGGATGTCCCAAGGTTGTGGAGACACGTTGGCTTTAGAGGATGATCTAGAGGTATGAGTTCAACAGCATCCTTCAAGGCCAAAATGCCCCCCTCTAAATCGCTCAGCTCCCCGAGACGCTCGAAACGAGTGAGGAAGGAGCTGGCAAGGTTGTTGAGACGGCTGGGCTTGTCGGGATGACCTCAAGGTGTTAGTTCGACAGCACCCTTCAAGCCCAAAATGGCCTCCTCTAAATTGCTCAGCTCCCCGAGGCACTCGAAACGAGCTTTGAAGGAGATGGCAAGGTTGTTGAGACCCCTGGGCTTGTTGAGATGACCTTGAGGGGTAAGCTCAACTGCATCCTTCTGCATTGAAGTTGCACTCTCCAGATCACTCAACTCTCCAAGGCGCGAGAAACGAGCAAAGAAGGATGTCCCGAGGTTGTGGAGACAGGCCAACCTGTGAGGATGACCTTGAGGTGTGAGTTCGACAGCATCCTGAAGGCCTGAAATGGCCTCCTCTAGATTCCCCAGCTCCCCAAAACGCTCGAAACGGGCAAGGAAGGAGGCAGCGAGGTTGCTCAGATGGCTGGGCTTGTCAAAATCACCTGAACGAGTGAGATCAACAGCCTCCCTCTTCCTCAAGATTGCATTCTCCAGGTCACCAACCTCCCCAAAGCGATCGAATCGATATGACAATGCCACTCCAAGATTTGCTAGCCCTGCGCAGTACCGGTCATCCCAAAGCGAAGTCATCCTAAGAAGTCTCTCCAAGATTTTAATTCCCCGTTGTAAGTCGGCTAGATCTCCAAACTGCTCGAACCGTTCCATCAACTGGACACTGAGATTCCATGGGTCTTCCTCTGTAAACCGTGAAGCTGAACCGTGCTCCCTTGACAACTCCCCATTCACCTGAACACCATTCATTCCATGCATTTGGAGCATGAAACATGCAGCTCGGTGCTCATGACTCTCCATGGCGCTCAGCTCCATTGCCTCGTGCAATAGTTGTTCCACTCATGCCCACTCACCCTCATCCCTATGCCGCCAGAATTCCACGAGGTGGATCGCAGCCAGCTGAACTAGGATAGATGGTCGGTCAGGGTGGCTGACAGGACAGGCAGCAAGTGCATTGCGATATAAAATAATGGCTCTTTCAACCAAGACATCCATTTTGACATGCGAGAGGACAAATGTCGCATGAGCCAAGTTCGCCTGAGCCACCAGGAGACAAGTATCGTCTGACGGGCAAAGACTGAGTGCCCGATCAAATTCGTTCACAGAATCCTCTAGATATGATTTTCCCCCATCCCTTCGGTAATGCGAGAGAGCAATATGACCATGGTTCGTTGCCTCTTCTAACTCACTGGAGAGTTCTGATGCTGACTATACCCAATCATTAACGACTCGTACTGATACAGGTTGCTCACTCACTCTGTGATGTCTGAGGACCCTCTGCGCTGGTGAATCATTGCTCCTGCTGTTCCATCGTTCGACGGTCACTAAAATGGAAGAACATGGGGATACAACAATCCCATCCTTTGGAAAGAACATGAACGCTGCCATGTTGTGAGTACCCATCCTCATATGCTACTCCGCACTACTCACGATCCCGCCTCACCAGTAGCTGCTCCACGGTGAGTGTTAACCTGCGCAGCAGTTCCCCAGTACCCAACACGGACTGAGATTCGAAGGATGCATAGACCTCGAGACGAACAGTGGCAGACAGATCCGATGGTCTACGAGCACAGTGCCAAGTCAGGACCACCCCTAGTTGGTAAGAGTGAATCTCACAGTGGGATCGGGCCATCCCATTCAACAACATCGTCATTTACGAATGAACGCTTGTTCTCAGTTCTCCACTCAAGGCCACTGTGATGGATTGCAGTATAAAACCCTGCAGGGAGTTGTCGAAGGCCAAGGGCAACATTAGTCGCTCGGATACCTTGGTTATCGTCAGCAATATTTATAGATTGTGATGAAACGAGTTTCATACTCGTGATGACAATCTGTTCGTTTTCGGTTGTATCGCTTGAAGAAGAGGGCGCATCCTGTGGCTCGTCTTCAGGTTCGAGTTTCTCCTCGTCATGTCCTTGTGCAGAAGTTGGGACAGACAGTCCGTTCTGTGGCTCGACCCCATGTCCAGGTTCATCCTCCCTCTCTTGCTCCTGTGCAGAAGGAGAAGCCAAGGACATAGGATTGTCTTGTGGCTGGTCTTCGGGTCGGAGTTCCTCCACTTGCTGTACTTCCTGTCCTGTACACTGAGAATCAGGACAAGAGACGCCGGGTGTCTGCATATCTTCCTATAGATTGAGTTAGTCAACACATAAGCAAGTAGAACTCAATGCCCACAATCACAGATGATGATGTGCTTGAGTTATCTTGTCGTCTGCCTGGTCTGTTGGTCATTGCTGATTAGACGAAGTAAGCCGTGGAAGCATGCAATGAGAGACATACCTGGAGCGCAATAAAATCCATGTGCGCTTCCATAGTAGCCCGAACCTCGTCCGGGTCAACATGCTTGATGGAGGATCGTCTCTAGTACCTGGTCTGCAGAGTGTTGTTGCTCAAACAGCGTTGAAACAAGGAAGGTGACCCAAACCTGTAGTGCAAAGTTGCGGTCCACGCCCGCTTGCATGCGGAGGTAAACCTTGTCCACATCGACGGCCTGAATGCATGTTGTGGTCGTTCTTCTCCAGATAATGACCCACCAGCCATTGTCGCTCTGAGCGAAAGTGCAAAGTGTAAAGAGAGGAGGTACCTGGTACGGTTTTAATACTATACTCTTACAGCAACAGAGCCTTGTCCGCGTGTAAGCCATAGAACAGAAGTTGCTGAGTTCAAGCCGGAAGAGGGATGGCCACAGCATGTCGTGCAGCATTGTGTTGAAGTGAAACGACCACAGGGAATAAGATCTGTGATACTAATGAGACATGTCCGTCAGTTGGTCCTGGTCACCGATCGAATGCTTCAAGAAAGTGGGTCATTTGAGACAGCAATCGACGAAAGCGCCGTTCGAAGCTACGCTGTGGTACAGGCTGAGGCAAACGTTATTCAATTTATCACACAATCCTTTTGGATCATCTTGGCTTCCTGTGCACCTCCACAATGACCCACTCCACTAGGCACAATGAACCAACCCACCATGCGTAAACAGCTTGTATACCCTCGAGGCAATGCCAATGACGCTAGACGAGCCACAGCTTGAATACATCCTGTTCTAGCTACAACCCGTGCACCATCGTCCACGACGCGCGACGCACGTTTACATTTACATTACCAGGACAGTCATTTATTAATCCTCCAAACATGACTGTTAGATCAGGCCTTCATATCATATACCAGGAACCATTCTAGTAAAAGTCATGCCTCGCACAACAAATAAATATGACTGTCAATGGTACATCATGCATCAATAGCAAAGCATATTTCCCCCTCGTTCCCTGTTAAGCCATCTGATCCTGTTCTATGCACGAACGGAACAAGTGCATCAGCATGGGGGCCAATGAAGGCAGTACGCAGTGTGGTCTGCCTTGAGTGTAAATGTAAATGGACATGTATTATAGGTGCGGGCATGTGCATGCACACCGCAAGCCTGTGCGTGCGTATGAGATCAACGCCTGGTCCTTTTGTTGAATGAGTGGACTCATACCTTGTTATGACCCGAGAAGCCAATCGAACGCCGTATGTGCAGCATAAGGGTATCCAAGGATTCAGGATGGACCGTGGGTCGACAGGTAACGTTGGCACTGTATGAGTGAGTCCAATACACCAAAGGAAGGGTTGTCCAGTCAGCTGATATGACACCGTTACAGGATGTGAGCCGTGGCACACACTCTTGGACGTGTCGTACGCCTCGATCCGGATGTACACGCAAGAGCAGGACTCGTGGCGCTGTGGAGGAGCATGTTTTCGGGGAGTGGGATGGAGGAGGCGCATTGGACAAATTGGTGGCCGCGGTCCTGCCACTGATCAGTAGCAAAGTAACATTGGAAAAGAGAAGGAAAAGGCAAGCGACAGGATCTAGCAAAGAGAGGTCGAGAGAGCAGCAGAAAGCAACAAAAGGTAAGGCCAAGTAGTCGTTCAATGGCATATCACTGTCCTGTTGAATGTCTAGAATGCGCTTGTGTAGCGTCAGCTCATGCTTGCCAGCTCACACTCCATGTTCCTTTGCCCAGGAGGAATGCTCAAGATCATCCTATACGAGTACATGACCACATGTCTTGCACGACCTAGAATAACTAGATGGATTGCAACACAACGAATGATACCAACAACTACACATGGTGACCTACCGTTTAGGGTTCAGAGGGCAAGTGGAAAAAAAGGGGTCATATTCGGCGGTGTCGCAGAGCATGAACCTAGCATGAACAAACAAGGCATAGTGCAGATGTTGGAGAGGTGAGAAACAAGGAAAAAACAAACAAATGTCAATTGTCCATTTATACCATTTCATTGTTTCGATTTTTATAGGTTTTCTATTAACGCCCTTCTTCCTGTATGCTGACAAATTTCGACAACAATGTGGATACAATGAAAATGTGTTTTAGGCTTGTTTCTGAGCGAGAATGTCTTGTATTTCTGTAATCGTCCTAGCCGAGTCCATCAACTAAGGTCCACCAGGGAGAATCGCCGGATGCTGTTTCGTAGTGTTCAACATCGACTTGACGTTAGGAATGACCCGCGCAATGTAGGGAGAGATCAGGGTTCCTGGGGGGGCACGTTCAGACACTGTCAGGTCAGAACGAGCAGATGAGACGGCATACATTGATGTTTAGAACAGTGGCCACCCTCTGAAGGTACCACAGCGCAGA
Organism: Boletus aff. phaeocephalus; assembly: GCA_038094555.1. Taxonomy (NCBI): domain Eukaryota; kingdom Fungi; phylum Basidiomycota; class Agaricomycetes; order Boletales; family Boletaceae; genus Boletus; species Boletus aff. phaeocephalus. Next base: position 12,538 of record JBBPUH010000270.1, read on the forward strand.
CTTTGAACGCCTCGTCAGCAGGTGGCGTCTCTCCTACGATGCCAGCGAGCTACTCGCACGTGAGACAGTGCATGAATCATCTGAGGTCAATAACACGTACGCGTCGCAATACAACAGCCTGAGACAATGGCCTAGGGCCATTTAGAGGCGTAACAATCTTTGGATTCAATTGCGCCAACAACTCTTGGAGCCGCTTAGGGTCTTGTGTGCCGGGCACCACCAGAAAAGTGTCGTCCCATTCCTCTGATTGAACAGGAGGAGAACGCTGAGAAGCCGCAGGGGGGAGGCGGAGGAGTGATGGGGTGCGACGCTTGAGGGGCAGCAATGTTTGGCGACGAATACCACGTGCTGTGCCTGTGTAGCCAACTTGGTGGCAAGTTCAGTCGATGGTGGAGAAGTTGAGAACGATCACAACGCGATTGTTCGCGTCGCACGAACAGAAAAAGACATCCGAGTCGCTTATCAGCACCACGTGGGTAGATGCGGCTCACGTGCCCGGCTGGCCACTCACCAACACGCATCCTCAACCCATCTCGTCAAGTGGCATCCTCTCCATCCCCACATTTTACACTGTCACCGGTATCGAATTCGTTACCGACACCATACGTCCTGCCACCATCACTGCCCGATCAAACTGCCCCCCATCCGACCAATGCACCCTTCTCACTGGCGATGTGTCGGACATCTTTGCGACCATATCCAAACTCCCAAGGGAGAAAACGGCAGTAATCATCGATCCCCCACCCGAGGGATATGATACATGTTTTCTGGAAACAGCTACTTGCAGGGACAGTCGTGTGCATGAGCTGCAACACGCATATGCAAGCTAGGGACGTGTCAATGGGTATGATCGTCACTCGGTCTGAGTCGGCTGGCATGGGCGGGCCTCTAGAGCGAGGAATGAAGGAGTGCCCAAGACAATAGCATGTGTTGGACAGTCTGAGGAGTTCGACTTGTTCCTGCAGAGTGCACAGGCTGTGACAAACTTGGTCTTTTGACAATGTCGGATCCATAAAACATTCATGGCTTGCTCAAAGCACGGATATCGAGTCTTGTTGCTTATTGAATACTACGACGTCAATGCATTGGTCTGAACAGTCACTCGCTCGCTCGAGCTATTTTGAAGCACTAATTCATCATACTATCATAATACATACATTTCAATAATTGCTAGTAGAACAACCGAGTGAACGCAGACCATAAGGTAAAAGTAAAGATGGAGACACGAACGCTGCAAATCGATCAAAGCCCCACATGGATGAATGGAAGCCATTCGTCGAACGGCACACCTCTCTCCCGAAGATACCCAACAGCCTCGTGCAGTGCCCATGCAGCATCCCGATAATCTGGCCTCTTGCTTTTCTCGAGTAGATGGGCATAAATATCCTCTGCCACGTCCGGCGCAATCGTATCGCTGATCGACCACATCGTGCCTATCACACCACCATAGCCCGCAAACAACATCCCAGCAGCGATATGGATTGCCTTGTCCAAGAGATTCTTGTCCCCCTTGGCAGTCTGACACGCGGAGAGAAAGGCAAGCCCACCACAGGAACACGACAGCCCAATGATATCTGATATTGTCAATCGGCGTTCATTGGCGAGACAAAATCCACTCCCAAACAGATCCTTGGCATCCTGGACCCCGTGGCATGCAAAATGCACCCAGTCTGTTTCCTTCATCAACTCAAGGATTTCCTCGACCGTCCCGGTGGAGGATTCAACGAGGGTCGTTCGTGTAGAAGATGAATTCTTGATCATGGCCTTGATGCGTTCTACCTCCTTGTGCATGCCTGGAAGTGGAACTTGACCATCCAAGGATGACTGGCGGACAGAGAGAAGACGAACAGTGTTGCTAGGGGGCATGGTAGGGCTGCGTGACAATGCAAGAATGGAAAGACTGGGCACATATGACGAGGCAACAAAGTCGTATACCTTGTGGCCGAGTTGCGAGAAGTCGGAATCATAGAAACCAGCAGCATGAATAGGAAGAAATGTGAAAGGACCAGTCGGACACCAAAAAATACGTGATAGGTCTCCAGGCGACTGTTCAAGTTCACGGATGAGTATTAGCTTCAAATGCAAGTAATACAACGTACCGAGAAAGCCAGGCCATCAAGGACTGGTTTGACAACACATTTCCACAAGGTGGCTAGGAAGGACTCCCATCTGACATTGTCAAACACTACCCTTTCTCCATGGCGT
>JBBPUH010000271.1:0-14724 GCA_038094555.1 Boletus aff. phaeocephalus
ACAGGCTGTGGTCATGTGACCACTAAGAATGCACATCAGGCTGTGCTACATGATTAGGTATACTAAGTCTAACTACTAAGTACTAACTACTATACTTATTACACTTTTCCCTAATACTAGTTTCTAAGTCAAGTTCAATGGTAATAAAAGTGTAATATCTCCAGAACAGCTTGGGCTATAAAGTTGAAATTTGGAGGGGAGCTAGATGGAATACTAAGCTATGTCTCCATGATATATGGTCTGATTCTGCCCACAGGCTGGCTAGGGATTCTCATACTACACTCATGACTCCATGCACATTCATCTTTGTGCAGGTCAGCGTGGGAATGATTTTGAACTCAGACATGATGTTTATATGTGTATCTTTGTTTGTAGTACCAAATATTAACAAATAATCTATAATATCATAGTGATCTCATATTCTATATCAAAAGTCCAAAAACTGTTCCAATGGTATAGCTATTTTGAAATGGCCATATCTTTATGACCCCTGAGCCAAATCACATGATCCAGGGACCAATTTGTAGCTGATTGTTTGTACTTTATTTGGTCTTACCAAAGATAGACCAAATTCCCACAGGTGGTTGCAGGGCCCTTTGGACACTGTATTGGAGTGAGTTATTGGAACGGTTTTTGGAGTCACTGTAATAAGGCAAGGAGACCTCATTTTCAGCATTCATGCCATGACCTGCACCAACTTGTAGTAACCACTCTGCAAATTGTCTATTCTCTTCATCTTGATCCAAACACATATTTTGGAGAAGATGGCGAAGTCTAATGTGTTGCCAAAGGTGAGACCTACAAAGAGTGGCACCAACTATTTGCTCTCTAAATTCATGTAGAATTATGGGAAGTGTTTGGCAAAAGTCTCCACCGAAAAGTACAATAATTCCACCAAAAGGCACATTATATCCAAGTAAATTACAAAGAGTGTGATCAACACTTTCAATAGCATGATGATCCTGCATGGGCACTTCATCCCAAATAATAAGAGCAGTTTGACTCAATAACTCATGAAGCTGGTCATTTTTTTTAATATTGCAAGTGCTGGTCTCATTCACAGAAATAGGGATTTTAAAGCATGAATGGGCAGTACATCCACCTGATAGTAGGAGTGATGCAATTCCAGATGATGCCACATAGAGGACTATTTTTCCTTCAGTACAAACAGCAGCAGTAATGAGATTGAAAAGATATGTTTTGCCACAGCCACCTGCACTGTGTACAAAAAAACATTCTCCAAGACCTGCTGCTTGCTGAACAACATTTACAATCTCCTCATAGATCAACCTTTGTTCATGATTGAGAGTTTGAACACCATTTTCTACCACTCCCTGCAGTATGTTTGCATCATAGGCAAACTGTTCTGCCACTAATCAATTTTCCTCTATTCTAGCCTAGTTCTCCTGAGGAAGGGGCATTTTAGGAAAGTCTCTAAGACTTTTGCCATTTTTGTGAAGGGTGGAATCAATAAGATGAAGACCATAATCATAGATTTGATTTTCATTAGGTTGAGAAATTATGGGAAAGAGTTGGTGAATACATATGATGTTCCAGATCATTACAAAGATGTATATGTGTTGCCTCCCATAGCTGATGTGGATGTATGGAATTACAAAAGAGTAGGATGATGACAAAGAGATTGCACAATCCTTGACCTGTACATATGCCAGCAGCCTCTTGTAGACAAAGAAGCCATTCTTGATGATCATTCAAGAGTCCTCTGGCCTGACAGGCATCTTTGAATGTATTGTAAAGAATACCATTTATAGTATGCAAAGCCTGATAAGAGGTAGCACCTAGAAAGTAACAATTAGTGAGTGATTTACATTTTCAAATGTAAATTCAGTATATACCTTTGACAATAGTGAGCAAAAGCCTAAGATAAAAGCGCTCACCACCATTTGGTGGAACAGAGTACATTTGTCCAATTGCCTTATGATGTTGTTGTGGCTTCCATTTTCCTTGTGCCCAAACAAATCTTTTTGAAAAGTTCTGATATAGACAATTATATGCACCAGCAGCAATACAATCTGCATTAGCATTTGCTTTGAACCACCCCAACAACTGAGTATCTTTGATGGTAGCTCTCTCCAAAACCTCTTGTGGAGCATCATTAATGCCATATAGAACATTCCAAATGGACAGGCAATCTGTACACAGAGGAATATTCCAGATGCATGGCAAACTCCAACAAATGCCAGATGGCTTCAATAGATAAGATATATCTGCTGTCTAGATAAGATTTGACTTCATCATGTCCTTGTGTTTCCAGAGTAGCACAATCTAGGCCCTTGTAAATATATTTGTGTATGTACTTTACAGATTTGATTGAAGCACAGACTTCTACATTCATATGACATTGAAATTGAACCAATAGTTCCCCATTGTGAGGAACCACATGTTGATTGGTGAAGATGTTGTCATTTTTTTGAGTAGTAAGTCCATTGTTAGGCCTTGCATATTCAGGATAGCCATCATCATTCGTTCTTGTTTGTGCACAGAAGGACTTTGAAAAATGTTTTTTACATCTCCCATTTTCCAAGCATTTTTCTAGAGTGCAAGGTTCATGAAGCATAAAACATGTAACAGCATCATGAAGCTGAGGATACATGTTCTCATCAGGAATTTGAGCAGAGATAAGTACATCAACTTGTTGCATTGTCCGAATCTTGTCTTGATCCTTGAGAAAAATAAGAAGATGCATATGAGGCAATCCCCACTTCTGATATTCAATGGTGTACACCAAGCCAGCAACTGTTACAAAGTATCCATCTTGTATTTTCTTTAGCAAAGCTTGTGATAGAAAACACATGTGACTAAATCAGGGTGATCCACAGGCTACTGTCCTATAAACAATAAACATTAGCTTTATTCAAGGTTGAAAAGATAAATAAGCAAAACATACCTGGTAGGAGATTTTCTGAAATTTCTCTCCAATTTGTATTTGCAGTCATTGTCAAAAAAGTCAGGCTTTTGACAATTACGACATATTTCAAGGGAATCCTGAAGAAGTTGTTGCATGTAACGTGGACTTCCAGAATGAGATGAGGGTAGAACAACACTTTGGCCAGTATCTTGAAGATTAACATTTGGATCTTGGGCCACATGGTCCTGCAAGCCACTATAAAGGTCTGCCTGAATCTTTTTCTGATTGTTGACAATCCAAGTGAGATTGAATTGCTCTACAGAAGTCCAAGCATCACAGACATATTGTTGAAATAACTGTCCAGCATAGAAAAGATTCCTGGATTCAATGTTCTGTGGACAAACATGGATGTGATAGGCACAATAAAGGATCTGAGTGAGCTTTTTTGATTGAGCTTGTCTTCCATCATTTTGTCATAGTTGAATGTCAAGATACCAGCCATCCTCTCCTCTTGGAAACAATAGCATATAGTGGAATGTGGAATATGCACAATGAAGGTGGCTAATGCGTCATAAACCACCAGCTTCAAGATGCAAAACGATTTCACAATTTTCATTAACAACTTTTGTACCATCATCAGGAATGATGGCTGCAATTTCATTGGCAGTAGGTAGATTGTATCCTCTAGCATCAGTTGTAGTATTGTAGTGTAAGCATATATGAAGATCATTTTGGTTTGCTCCACATCTTGCATTGAGCACCTAATAAGCTTGCTTGAAGACATTGACATAGGGATGATGATTTAACAGAATGTTATTTAGCTCTCGCAAAACATTAGGATCAAGATTGTCATTGTGATGTTGATGAATTGTCAATGCTTCATGTGGATCATGGATATAAAGCTGTGCAAAGCTTGGAACATCATTTTCCCTAGGCAGTAAACTGCCCATCAGGTGATAAAGCCCTTCATGTATGTGAAAAGCTGATGAACCAGGACCTTGTACAGTATGTTGATCCATTTCAACACCCAAAGAGGTGAATGCAAAGATATTATTGTATTGGCATATATTGCAAATGAACTTCTGATTGTTTTCATATAGTCTTTGAAGATCAGGTGGCCGCTGAGGAAGTGCAAGAAGTTGTACTTTTCCCTCCAAGCAATACATTCCAAAGTATTTTCAAGCATGTGTAGATTTACTGAGCTTTTCACAGTCAAAATGCAAAGCATGACATTTAGAACACTGTATATCCATAGATCCAAGATAGTGAATCTGTATGGGCTCAACATAGGGTCTTCCACCAGGAGGCAGCTAAAGAGGTGGAGAATTGTTGCCAAGAGGAGGAAATAAAGGTCTATTATCATGACCATCAGCATTAGAGTTAGAACTACTGTCATCAGGATCATTGGGATCAAGAGGTGGTATAGGAGCAGGTAGTGCAGGAGTAGGTGGTGCAGGAACTGGTGGAGGGGGGGCAGGTGGTAGTGCATGATTTTCAATTTGATGATGTGGTATAGCCCATATGGGGGGTAAGGCGATAATACACTAATCTTGAGGTTGTTGTCTATGACGATTTCAAACATGCTCCTCATGTGTATGGTGAAAATTATTCATCATATTTTGAGGATGATCCACCCAATTACCACTTGGTGGAGGTTGTGGAAAATGTGGACCAACAATCTGAGGATGATGAATGCACCAAGCATGTTGGATCTCATGATGCTCTACTAAGTTGCAGGGCAACCCAGGATATTGATGAATAAGAACAGGAAGATGATGCTAAGCAAGTACAGTTAGATCTGATATGTATATAAGATACATGAATATAAAATACTTACAAATAATGCAGCAGGAGCATTATGTGGAGGTGAAAAAGGTTGTGGATATGGTGGCTGATGATTTGGAGAGGAACCTAAGACATGCTGGCTTTGCTTAGCTTGGCAAGCAGCACATCTTGGTGAGGTTGGGGGGGTGGACATGATTGTATTGTATATATGTAACAAAAAGACCATAGTAAAACCAGGGGTCCAGGTCTCAATGACCCTTCAGCCACATCCTGGCAGATATCCAGTCAATAGCCAATCTAGACTATCCTAAAAGTATGTAGAGAAAAGATATACAACAAAATACACTACTATTTTGATTCTATAGTAGACTCAGCCTGGAACTGTGTGACCATAGTGGCTCTCAGTCGTCCTTCACAAACCAGGCATGACCCTGGCATAAACTAATCACTCTCAAGGGAGAGGACTGTGAAAGCTATGTATCCAAAACACAAATCTGCCCTTCCCAGGGGTTCCTCTAAAGGCAGCAAGGGAACAGAAGGTGAAATCTTAGGTAATGATCCAAGGCACCACTTAACACTGTGGATCATGTATATAGAGAGGCAATAGAGCAAGAAGGGAGAGGGGAGGAGAGTATGAAGGAAGAGGAAATAAGGAAGAGAAATGGACATGTGCAATTTGTGCAGCAGCTGTGCAAGCCTGCCCAAAAAGGAAGGTGTGGCACACAGCACAGCAAGCAAGACTAACAAAAAAGGAAAAACCACATGAAAATGATAAGTGGGTCAGGTGATTTTTTGCTTGCCCATTAATTTAATGATACAGTTGACTATCCCATAATGCATTAGGTAATAATGCATAACTTTGATAATACATAGGTTCTTTGATCTCCCAATCACAGTGCAGGCCAAATTTATGTCATAATGAATAATGCATAATGCATTGAGCTGGGCATGACTTTATGTAGGATGGTGGGGCATGTATTAGGGCTGGGAGCATTGGGATTGATGCAATAGGACAGCTGTCACTACCTGTCAGCCTTAGAATGACCAAAAAAAATTATTTGTTGGGGCAATTTGAGTCTGACATGGACAGTCTAACTTGCATGACCATTGTTATTCCTGCTACCTGTCCAGCATGCCCACAGTCAGAACTGAAAAGCACCCATTTGCAACCTGCAGCACATGTTGGAGATTTGTGAAACTTATTGTAATGGGCAGTCATTACAATGCACATTAAGATAAGATTAAAATAAATTGTCATGTGATTATTCTCATGCTGTATGTTATGCTTGGCCTAGGTAGGGATGAGTGTAGCCTCAAGATATAAGTTCTAAGGGGTTCAAAGTAAGTGCATACTCAGTGGTAGTGCAAAGTTCAAAGGAAGACACTCCACTCAACAGTAGGAGCGACTGGTCAAGGGTTCAAGAGACAGGTCTAATGCCTGGGCTTAGAGTGAAGGGAAATCAAGTTGATTCAGAGGAGACTCGAGGAGATCTAAGCTAAAGTACATCGACGAGGTATCAAAGGTTTATATATCTTTAGGGAGAGTGTAAGGACAGGCATAGAAGAATAACAGCTGAGTAAGAATGGAACATCATAGAAGTATCTGCTGATGAAGCAAGTGGATGATTATGGAGAACAGGTGAGTCAGCAGTGAAAAGGAAACGAGGTCCAAGGAGCTAAGGTGTAACTGTGCAAAGAAAGAAAAAGAGTAAGCATAAATCATAACAAAAAGCTCTGTAGTAACAAATGCTAGATTTCTAATGAATCTGCTAATATTATGAGGATAATGGTGGCATTCAAGTTAGCCCAACACTGATGGAAATAGTGGATGATGTCAATGCTGACGCTAAGGAACACCACTTCATCATAGAACAATCATGCTCTGGTTCTGTAAGTATTGGTTAAACACTACTATGTAACTAAAGGTTGTACTAATGTCACTTACTTGATTCCAGTCATGTGGGTTGACCTGCAGTGCAGCAATGGCTTGCATTGATATTGAGGACTTCAATGTCAACTCTAAGTCATCGCTCCAGACAATCACTGGTACCAGAACAGCACAGGTGTCAGGTCGTCCAACAGAAGCAAAGCAAAAGCACAACATACTCAGTGAAGATGAAAGGATTGAGGAGCCTGGCCATGACTCAGAGTGGAGGGGCTCAAACTCAAAGGCAGAGAACATTATGGAGGTGGACCCTCAACCTAAACCTGAACCAAAGGCTAGAAGCCTATGCCTCACATTGATGGTCAGTGGGCTATTCATTTGGCTCTCTGCTCAATTACATATATAAAAAATGGCTACTTACCATGTGACCTGCAGACTGCTGTGGACATCATCGAAACCCCTCCGATTAAGAAGATGAAGCTCAAAGGGTTGGTGAGCAGTGGGTATAGTAGGAATCAATCAGAAGCTGTGTCACCTTCGGCTACTTCTGGCATTGGCATTGGCAATGCAAGGGTGATCTTGCAGAAATCACATAGGGTAGGGCCCAAGGGAGCTGGTAGTGCTAACAATGAAGTAAATGAAGCAATAGGTCAAAGTGCTAAGCAGAAATCAACGATTCGAAAGATTCACCTCCCAGGAGACTTACAGGACAACCCAGAAGATAAATGGACAAGTGTTGTGCTTCCTGACAAAATGGCAAGTGGAAATGAAGCCAGTATTCAGCAGCACCAGCAGAGTCTGTGGGAAATACTCACAGGGAGCACTTTCCAAGTGGTAGAGATAGAGAGTATAGGTGACGAGTACTTTGAGGATCAAAGTACTGGTATAGGAATAGTGATAGTAGAGCAAACAAGTTTAAGAGGGCAAAGGTCTACCACTTCAAAGACTATTAAAAGGCTCTAATATTTCTGGGACTCATGGCCCAGCTTATATACATGTGGGAGATGTTTGTATGTATGTACTACCCTACCATGTAAGGAATAATAAAAGTGGTGTCATGGAAGTCCATAACACATCATCTGACTGATGTGGGAATATGACACGTATCAAGTGATGTAAAATATTCCCATGTCATGATGAAACATTCTTATGTCAAAGATGACATGAGAGAATTACCTAATTATGTAAACCATTGACATGTTACTTCACATATGAAGATCTAGACCATTTATGAGAAGATCTGAAGATGAAGGATCTAATCTTATCTAGTGAAATTCAACACTTCTCCTCATGGAAATGGTTTAAACGTCAAGAGCTTGATTCCTGATTGTAATGACTCAAAACGATCTGCTCCAAGATTCTTGGTGAACATATCTGCAAGTTGCTCTTGAGTAGGAACATAGAACAGTTCAATCTTCTTCTATTCATCAACACATTCCCAAATATAATGATGTCGGACATCAATGTGTTTAGTGTGATGTTCCTGAGCAGGATTGCTTGCAAGAAAGATAGCTCCCTGATTATCAATGAACATTGGAACCCTTGGCAAGGAGAATTCTAGTTCATGGAAAAGGGATTTAATCCAAGATATCTGTCTGGCAGTATCGGACATTGCCATATACTCAGCTTCAGTACTGGAAAAAGCAATAGTCTTTTGTCTTTTTGACACCCAGGATACTGGACCATCTGCAAGGAATATGACTGAACCAGTAGTTGATCTTCATGATTCAAGATCAGTTGCCCAGTCCGCATCTGAGAATGCCAAAAGTCCAGAGGACTTCAATGCATTAAAAACCAGTGCTAGATCCTTGGTGAAAGCCAAGTATCTAACAATATATAATGCACAGTTTAAATGATCCTCAGAAGGATTTGCTGAGAACTGTGACATTTTGATTACAGCAAAGGCTAGATCTGGTCTTGTTCCGAGCATGACGTAGAGTAAAGAACCAATGACTGATTGATAGCAAGATCGGAATTCATGAGATGAGTCATTTGATGCGATCTGAGGATTATAGCCTGCAGGTAATGGAGTCCTAGTGGACTTTACGTTATCCATTTGGAATCTCTTGACAACCTTATCAGTATAAGATATTTGATCAAGAGTCAAAGTCCGGTTTTTGTGATCACAAGTGATATGCATTCCCAGGTATTCTGATGCAGGTCCAAGATCTCGACATTCCCATATTTTCATAAAAGCTTTCTTCTTGGCTTTGAGGATTTTGGGGTTTGATCCCATAAAGAGTGCATCATCAATATAGATGACTGCAATGGTCACATCTACTCCTAAGAAAGAAAAATAAATACCAGGATCTGCTTTCGATCTGGTGAAACCTAAACCCAATAAAGATTTATGAAGTTCCTTATTCCACTGTAAGGAAGCTTGTTTGAGGCCATAAATGGCCCTCAAAAGTCGACAAACTTTGGTTTCCTGACCTTTTACAAGATATCCTTCTGGTTGTTCCAGATATATCTCCTCCTCAAGTTTACCATAGAGGAAAGCTGTTTTTACATCGAGTGCCTCAATGTCCCAGTCTTTCATGGCAGTGAAAGCTAGGAGTAGTCACACAGTTTCAAAATGAGCAACAGGTGAGAAGGTATCTTCAAAATCAATGCCATAGACTTGAGTAAAGCCTTTTGCAACAAAGTGTGCCTTCTTTCGGCCATCGCTTTTGACAACAAATACCCATTGACCTTTGATAGGTTTGTGACCCTTCAGAAGATCTACAAGTTCCCATACATTCCGCTCCTTAAGAGAATTTATCTCCTCATCAGTAGCTTTTTGCCATTCAGCTTGCTTGTCATGAGGAAGCTTAAGAGTGTCCTTGTAATGTTTAGGAACATTCTGGGCACCAAATGCATGTGCCAGTAACCTGGTCAGGTATGCATTTGAAAAGTTTACTGTGGAGTTCTCTTCATCTTCCTGAGATATCTCCTCCTGGTTGGGCACTGGGAGATTCTCATCTTGATTGGATTGAGGATCTGGAGTAACTCCCCCTCGTTCCTTATCAAGATTATCCTGTTGACGATTATTCTTCTCTATCTCCACTGGAGACTTGGTTCCATAAATGGAGTCAGGTCTAATGACTGGTCGTTGTTCCCTAGTGGATCTTCTAAGAGAGAAGTCATCAGGATTGGATGGAAGAACTCTTCGTTTAGGAGGTACAGCAGCAGCTGGTCGTCTCAAGGGGCCCAAAGGTCTATTCCTCTGTACTTCTGGAGGAGGCTGGTTCTCCAGGGTCAGTGCCCTTTGAGGTTGTTGGGAATCCTGACCATAGAGCTGATCAGTTTCTTGTATATGAGATAGTGGAAGATTGTCATCTTCATCTGTTGAATCTTCAGAGTTGTGTTGTGGAGCATTGTTTTGAATAGGTAGTTCATCTAAATATCTCTTTTCTGAACAATGAGGGAAACATTTCTCATCAAATGTGGCAGTAGAAGAAATTATAACTCTCCTTCATTTCTGAGATCAGAAATGGTATCTCTTTGTTCCTTGTTCATAACCAATGAAGACCATAGCTTCAGATTTCGGAGATAACTTGTTTTCCTGAAGATCATTGGGTATGAATACATAAGCTTGACATCCAAAAACTTGGAAGTATGATACGTTAGGCTTCTTGTCTTTCCAGAGAGAGATAGGAGGCTTCTATCCAAGTCTCTGCATAGGTTGACAATTATATATGTGGAGCACAGTTTCAATACTTTCTTGCCAGAAGGAGGGTGGAAGACATGCATGATGATGCATTGCCTCAGCCTTCTCAAGTATAGTGCGATTGAAATGCTTTGCTTGACCATTTTGCTGAGGGTTGTGAGGAATGGTCTTCTGATGTTCAATTCCATGCAAAGCAAGGAATGATTGCAAATCAGATGCCAAGTATTCTCCCCCTTGATCCGAACAGACCCTAAGCAAAGAGTGACCAGACTGATGTTCCGCCCAAGATAACCAATCCTTGAAGGAGGAAGCAATATCTGATTTCTTAGCAAGGAACATGATCGATGCATAACCACTGAAATCATCAATGAAGGTAACCATCCAATGCTTGCCAGTGTGAGATCGAACAGGCAATTCATAGAGATCAGTATGGATTAATGCCAATGGATGTGTTCCCCTGGATGAAGACAAGGTAAAGGAATGTTGATGGGCCTTACCCAACTGACAACCTTTGCAGGGAGTAGTGGAAGAGGCAGGGGATAAGGGAGGAAGTCCCTTAAGGAAAGTAAAACTGTATTGGAAAACATTGCTGGAACAATGCCCAAATCGGTTATGCCACAATTCAACAGAGTCCCTAGACAAGGCAGAACAAGCAGTGGAAGGGACCATAGTGGAAGTGGTAATCCAATGCAGCTTGCTCTGGTCAGAAGAGGGTAAACTCTGTAAGACCAGATTGCCATGCTTGTCCAGAAATTGAGTGGTGGTGTTTATAACACATTGAAAGCCTTGAGCAATCAAAGCCACCACAGAGAGCAATCTGTGATCGATGTGTGGAGCATACCATACTCCAGTTAGCACTAAAGTGCATTGCTCTTGTCCATTAAAATGTCGTAAGACGACAGTACCAGGTCCATAAATAGGAACTTGGGAATCATCTGCGACTTGACACATTCTTTTCTGGTTATGCCAAGAGGAGAAGTCAGAAAGGAAAGGAGTTAGGTGATCAGAGCATCCAGAATCCACCATCCACTTATCCTTATAAACAACTGACTTACTATCATGCAAGGCATAACAAGAACCATAGCCATCTCCATATTCAATGTCAAAATATACAGGATCAGAATAGCCTGATTCCAGGTCATAGGAGGACCAATCTACTGTCCTCCCAGCCGGTACACCAGAGTTTCATTTACCCATGATAGGATTCCTATCACGATTCCCATGAAAACCATAACCAGATGTAAACAAAACCTCTTTTTTTGCTTTCTTCTTCTTGGGGATTGTCCTAAAAGAAGCAGTCCGCCTGCCTGTTGGTACCTCCACCTGTGGAGTGGGGTTAGAGGACCCTTGAATGAAAGGACTGATTGGAGGTGCAAGGTATTTTTGTGACGGGTGGATCATCATCACCGTCATCCTCGCCCCAATCAAGTATTTCTTTGTCAGGATCTCTTGTCCTCAGATCCAATACCTGTGTGGTAAGATTTTGAACCATCCGATCCGAATCTGAATCAGAAATGTCAACAATCATGGAAACTATGTCAGCAACATGAGTTGCTTCATTAGCATGAAATTTTCCTTTACCTCTGCCCTTAGGTTTTGAAGAAGAGGGAACAGCTGGATTTGGAGCTTTACACTTCCCCGAGTTGTTATTCCCTTGATTCTGCAGAGAAGCAGCATGCTTCTCTGTCTTGTGCCAAGAACTATGGCAGATCTTGCAACGTTCTCTCTTCTGTGCAGGTTTCTTCCCTTTGGCAGGAGACATTGATATCCGATTCACTAGAGAAGTGTTGGATCTCCGAGATGCTTCAGCAAGGATCATTGGAGTGATGTTGGACGGTTTAAAGTCTGAGGTGGACTTGGTATGGATGGCAGTTGAAACGATGGAATTGTATAACTCAGGAAGTCCAGAGCATAGAATCATAGCCCGGAAATTATCCAGAAGATTCAGGCCAGTTGCTGTAAGCTGGGAAAACAAAGTTTCCAGCGCAGCAATCTGCCCAGAGATGTCCTGAGAGTCATTCATTTGCCATCTAATAGCTTGGCAGAATAGATGAAACTGGCCAGTAGGGCCAGTGGGGGCATAGAGGGTTTTGAAGGTATCGAGGGTTTTCTTGGCCAATGATGTTCTATGAGAATCATAGGCCTTTTTGACAGTAGTACGAAGTTCTTCTTTCATATATAGGGTGATGACACCCACAGCTTGTAAGTCAGAGTCTAACCAGGCATTCCGTTGTTCTTCAGTAGATCCTGCACCATCTGGGTAGGGGAATTGTCCAGATGCAATCCAAGCCACTTTAAGAGTAGCAAGATATGCATTGATGGACTCCAACCATCCAGTATAGTTATCTGCACCAGTGAGTGTAAGGACATTGCAAGTAATGCCGGATTCTGATTTCGACATAATTCTATAATAGTCCAAGAAGAATATAGTCAACAATATAATTGGAATGAGTGTTCATGATTGGAGAAATAGAAGGAACAAGGGGAATTTGGAAATATTCTGGTTCCAGCACCCTGGTTTCTGTGGTAATCAGAACCAGTAAAACTGTCCAAGAATATGGAGGAAGGTCTTTTGACACCTGTTCCTCACATAGATCAAAATGAAGGTCTGAGAAGAAATGATAATTTTGGACATCAAAGTCTGTCATTATCTCAACCCAATCCCAATTGCAAGGTTTGACTGGACCAACGATCATGTGAACTGGAATATAATAATTTAAATCTTCAAAAGTACTGATAAGGTACTTATCAAGAACTCCTGAGCTTTTTAGAGGCACATCGCAAGCGTAAGGAATGCCTAAGACCGATGGAAGAGGGAACACTGGATGAACCAGTATCTTGATCCAAGCGTCTGGGTCTTTTACGACCGGACGCTAGGTGAGGTTGTCCTCAAACTTCCTCTTCTTCCACTTGGATCTCTGGTAAGCCCACTTGGACCGCCTTAGTACATCGTCCTTCTGCCAAGTGGGCATTCTCAGCAAGGAGAGCCTTGACTTGTTTCTTGATGGACACTGTTTTGGCTTTGGCTATGTCCAATGAGAAGTGGAAGCATTTCCTTTCATACTCCGCTGCCTCATCCTGAGCTCTATAAATATGAAGATTGAGATATTGTTGAAAAAATGAATGAAACTTCCTCCTCCAAGTCGCATCTAGTGCCATATGAAAGTCAGGGATTTTGAGAACATCCCACCACCTGGCAAAATAGGCACCATGCAACCATCACATGGCTGCTTTGGTCCTTTGATCCTCAGTACCCTCCTGTAGTTGACCATAAGGAGGAACTTCGTTGGGGTCAATTAAGTCCCCTCGATTGAAGTCACTGATTTCCCCTTGAAGAAATGCAGGATAAAACCTCTGCTGTTTCCAAGGTAGGAACTCAAATCCTTCATGATGAAGGAGGGCTGGATGCGAGGTGCAAATGCAATCCTCCTCCTCAGCCAAAGAAAAAACAATAGGGAGTCCATTCCCTTCCAAGATTGAAACCAAAGATTCTCCATCATAGACCATAAACAAGTACCATTGGGCGATATCAGGATCAACTGGAAAACCCAAGTCTTTCCTATGGACTTTAACGACGTGAGCACATCGCCCGATGTGAAGAGGATCGAGCTCTGAAGCCCGAAGATCTTCCATCCAATAATCTCCTTCTTCCAGAAGGAGGTCCTTCTCCTCTGGAAAGAGTGTGGGATCATCCACTTGAGCCTTGAAGGCTCTGAACCCTAGGTCATGGTACTGGTGCATGAAGTTGATGGGCAGTATGGTGGACATCTGGAAGATTAGGATTCAGCTGAGCAGCCATCCCAGCTTGTATAAGCGGATTTATAACTGGCCCTAATGCTGCAGCAAGCTCTGCTTCAGATATTTGCCCTTGAGGCACCCTTACAGGCAGTGGCTGCTGTTCCCTTTCAGGAGAGTCGATGTGATATGGAGGGGCAGGAGCATGGTCGTCGATATGCAAAGCAAATCGAGGATCATCTCGATTCAGATAACGTGGAGGATGTAGAAGAATATCATGAAATAGAGGATCATGATGACATACTCTGTATGCAGGTGGGGGTTGTTGATTTAGACAGGTATCATCTCCAACGGTATTCACCTGATACAAAAGAGTATGAACCGCGTTAGTAGTCCATATTGAAACTCCAATAAGGCAAGAATTCCCATCCAAAATGTATCAAAAAATGATAACAAGAGTTTGTGCGGATATAATCAGAAGGATATTCCTCTGTAAAGAGGAGTCCACTTCCAATAACCAAGCACCAAATTCTATTAAGAGCGATAGACACCAAAAGAACCCACTCAAACCACCAGGAAATGTGAACGCTGGAAAGGGGAATGGCATAGCATATGAATGACAAAAGACCCTTTCAATCAGGGCTTATAACCTGATGAAACAGCAAGTGAAAATGAAGCCAGTATTCGGCAGCACCAGCAGAGTCTGTGGGAAATACTCACAGGGAGCACTTTCCAAGTGGTAGAGATAGAGAGTATAGGTGACGAGTACTTTGAGGATCAAAGTACTGGTATAGGAATAGT